>SDVV010022277.1:0-12979 GCA_016164225.1 Gammarus roeselii | reverse complement strand
GTCAGATGGACGGGGACTTCTTCCACCGTGTTAGGTGGACGATGATTTATTTTGTCTCTGATGGAGATTTACCGAGTCCCGGCGTAATGATGTCAGGATGAAACTGCCCGAGCAAGACCTAAAGGAGAATTGGTAACTCAGATTGTGGAAAAAAGGTGAAACTCCTTGGCTGTAAGAAAAATGGAAATCTTTGGTGTTGCTCTCCACATGTTGTCTAAAAAAGAAACAAATCACACCAATTATTTAGAGTCTAAATATTTCATAATGGAAAATCAACATACAAGTGAAAATTGAACCTTTTGAAAATGTTTGTAACAGGTTTTATTACAAAAACCATTACATGTTACCGTTATAGTTTACATGTAATGATTTCTTTTTTCAGTTATGATACTTTCGGATGCAAAATTGACGGCCCAAACTTTCTCGGTGGTTCACGAAACCACGGTAATGCACAAGCTAATTCGGTTCACAGTTCCATCTCGTAATTACTCATCCACCTATAACGACCAAATGTGGACACCGAGCCCGGTAAGCAGACTGGAAAGTTTTTCCGCTATTTTCGCGCCTAAAAATACCAATTCTTGTGGGAACGATGGAATAGCATTGCAGTACCTCAAAGACGGGTTACAAATTCTTTTGTCATATCTCTAGCTTCTCATCAACACATTTATTGTAACAAATACCTTCCCTCAAAATTGGAAACACGCGCTATCCATATAAAAAGGGGAGGTAAACGACGGTTCAAATCACAGACCCATAAGCCTCCTACCTGTAACTTCAAAAATCCTGGAAAAGATCATTGCACGACAAATTCTTGACTACCTTGAGGAGGCAAACCTGATCAATGAATGTCAGTATGCATACAGACGAAAGACCTCAACTTCTTGACTACCTTGAGGAGGCAAACCTGATCAATGAATGTCAGTATGCATACAGACGAAAGACCTCTACTGGAGACGCGCTACTGAAAATCTCCGAACTCGTATACAAAGCTAAAGACGAAAATAGTCTATCAATACTCGTGCTGCTGGACCTCTTTAAAACATTTGATAGTGTGAATCACGATATTTTGCTGAAAAAACTGATACAACTAAACATCCAAACACCCTGGTTTGAAAGTTATCTCAGGCAGCGGTCCCAGTCTGTCGTGTTAGATGGGAAAATCACCTCTTCTCTAGGACAGGTAATTTCAGGGTTCCACAAGGCCCGATTCTCGGACCGATTCTTTTCCTTTTGTTTGTCAATGACATAAACTGTGGAAACCCTCTCGACAATGCCAGAATGACATTATACGCGGACGATGTTCAATTGCTGTTCGCTAGACCAGCAAACGGATTAGAAAAGCTGACGAATGACGCAGAAACAGCGCTGACCCACATAAATAATTGGTCCACTTCAAATGGGCTTAAAGTTAATACGAGTACAACACAGTGCATTATCCTAGGATCCTTAGCAAACACACGGAGAGTTTCCGATAATTTTGTTGTTGACTGTATGGGCGCAAAAATCCCTCTTGACAACAAAGTCAAAAGTCTAGGAGTGTGTCTTGATTCCAATACGACATTTGGACATCGTGTTAATGAGCTCTGCTCCAAACTGAATGGTACACTCATGTTCCTCAGTCGAACGATGAAACAACTGTACTTCAAGTCTAGACTTCTCGTAATCAATGCTTTGATTTTTTCACATTTAAACTACTGCCCCACCATTTGTGGTAAGTGCACTAAAACGCCTCTCTCAGACATTCAACGAAGCATAAACTTCACCGCAAAGTAGCTCACGACGGGAATTTTACAAAGAGCGATCACGTGACACCAATTTAAAAGAAACTTGGGTAGGCTGAATATGTAAAAACGACTAGAACTGAGCGAAGCAGAACAAGTTTTTAAAATTCAGAACAAGCTCTCCTGTTCCAACAGCTTTGTATTGACAACTCGAAAAGCGGCCCATCAACGATCAACACGGAATGAAAATAACCATGACACAGAGTTCAGAAGAACAGAGATTGGGGCCAAAGCTTTCACTATTTCTGGTCCAAAGAGCTTCAACAAGCTACCAGCTGACATTCAGAATTGAGCAACCATATCTTCTTTCAAGCAGAAATGTACCACTCTATTGCTTGTCCGCAGACAGGGGCTGGCAGAGTTAAACAATCGATGACGATTAACGCAAAACTGGTAACGTAAAACTACATTTTCCAGCTCGCTCAGAGCATCAACACTTCCACCCTGTCAACAAAACACTAACATAACCTCACATACTATGTTTCTCTGATCTCTTTTTCTATTTGTCTTTGGGCAAATAGCAGCTGCCAATTCAAACACGGCTCACTGTTGCAGAATCTTGCAATTGCACCTCAGCGTGCCCTGTCCCTATTGACTTGTCTTCGCATCGTTCTGGACCTAAAATAACGTATCTGTGCCGTCGGGTACAATAATCTCATACGCGATGTAGATACATATGTTTCTTCGTGCATAAGGCGTCTACTCTGCTACCATGCCTCAAAAATACCACACTGGTTGGTGTATGAATGCATTTTTTTCCTTATTTTGTTTACTTTGCCAGTGGTTCTCTAGCTCACATAGATCCACCCACACCGTCGCATTCTTTGCCATTCAATTGATTAGGCTGTGGGTCTGAATGAAGAATTCATACTAATTACTATGCAAAAGACATCCATGTCAAATAGAAACATCTTATCTCATCAGGATATAACGCACACTTGTTGCGGACCTCAAACCTACCATGATAGCCCTTCCGTCGTGACACGTTACAGAGAGCTTATTGTTCCACGAGAATAACACACCGCGCGTGCACGAGGAAACTCTTTGTTTTGTAAATTATAATGATGATATTTTCTCTGTTTTATGTTTTTATTTTGTCAGTGACTCTCTGTCTCACATAGACCCAACCATACCGTCGCATTCTTTGCAACCCAATGAATTAGGCGTAAAGCTGAATAAACAACTCCCTATCTAATTAACTGTTATATAAAAGATCCGAATGTTCATAACGGAACACCTTATGTCAACGAAATACAGTGCATATTTATAGTGTACGTTAAAACTTAACCCTGACAGCTCTCTCGTTTTGACATGTCTCGGCAAGAGTCTTGTTCGTATGTTCAGCTAGACAAGTGAAATGCCTCCCACCGCTCGTACACAGCTCCAATTACTCAGTTACAGGTTCTTATCTTGTTCATTTCACCGATCCTAGATTTACTATGTATATATTGATTGTTAAAAGGAATAACATGCCATCTGTGTATGAATAAACTTTATTATTATTTATTATTTATTATTTAGGATATCATGAGCTGCTAGGGCAACTTAGACATTTGGTACTCGCCTATTAATTTTAACTAAACATAAAATATCCAAGGTAAAGATATTTCGTTTCATTAAGCTTAGACTCCAACTGGAAGAACACTGACACTGTTCTAGTATACCTACAATAATTGACATGAAGAGTATTATTAACAAAGGAAAGGGATACTTCAATATAACACAAAGTTTTTGCGCTGGTTTATCTTCTGCTTTTAACAGTTACAAAATTCAGACATGGTTGAAAGACCGGGAAAAAACTACTCAGCCCATCTCATTATTGTTCAAGTAAGTATAATGCTTTTAGTCCTGACTTGGACCCCCAAAGAGAGACATCATGACGGTAAGCATGGGTTGTAGCAGTCTAATGTCTGATGCGTTGAAGTGAATACTTAATCGCTTTTGGATTTATTATAACGGGGCATAACGAGGATATCGACATATTTTGTGTGAAGATTGTGCATATCCGAGATTTTCCTAATTGAATCGAGACGATATTGATCATAGTTTGTGTAAGAAGTTTTTAGTGTGTATAAGGCTACTTTTGAGTTATATTGATCATATAGCTTCATGATATTCATGGTTTTGAACTGATGATTAGCATAACAATCGAATGGAAAGTGATTTATGACTAATTTATTTGATATGTTCAGGGAATTAAGAATCGCTGAAACAACTTGAAATAAATGGTTTGTGGTGCAGATTTAGGGATGTTTTTTATTACATTTATATAGGATTTCTATACATCATGGCACGCAGATGATATGCTGTCTACGTAGTTGTAGAATTATATATCATGAAAATATACCCAAAGGAATTTACCGTTGTCGATCTCGTGAGTTCTATCCTTTAAAACTATTGTGAGTGGTAGCTCGATTTGACGCTTATATTTTGTAGGGAATAACAAATTATTATTTTATTCAAAAAATCCTCTACGATGTGCAGTTTGCCGCTTGTTCATTTGATCGAGTTGCATGTTAATTGAGGCTGTTTATTCGCGTATGGTGTTTGAAGGCAAATAGACGATGTGCTATTATCAGCAAACAATGATTATTTGAGAAACTGCCTCTTTAAAAAAATACGGAAAACAGAGGCCCAAAAATAGAACCGCGAGGATCACCATGTCCAATATTGAGAACACCAGATTGTTTTCCGTTCACAGGTTCATATTGTTTGTGGTTGGACAGATATGGAGTGAGTCAAACAATGGCGATTATTCGTATTCCATAAGATTTGAGGTTTGGTTGTAAGATTAAGTGATCAACACAGTCAAAAGTATTATGAAAGTCAAGAAATAATGAAATACCATGAAGTTTGAATCAATTGTGTTACATAGGGACTGGAGGAAGATTATTGCTTCTTGAGATGTGTTATTATTTTCTCTGAAGTCATATTGGTTTTCATGAAGGATACTATTTACATTCAAATAAAGGAATGTTTGTTTGTGAACGATTCTCTCAAAAATAAGGAAAATATGTCGAGAAATGATATGAGTCGATAATATCCAAGGTCAAGTTTATCACCACCATTGTAAAGGGGAGTCACACAAGCCATTTCAAAGGAGTTTGATTGTTTATTAATTAAGGACTTGTGGACAATTGAAGCGCGGAATGAGGATAATATGTTACTGCATTATTTCGAAATTCCGATGGAGCAACTATTAATATTGGGCGTTTCACATTATGGGACGTGACAATTGAGGTGATGTCCTGAGCAGTAACTGGTGAAAAGTAGGAAGAAGTAACAAAATTATAGTTCGATGTATGTATATTCGATTTAATCGTTTTCAGTTACGTTCATCACACCTTTACAAGTAAATCATCAAATATTTTGTCTTTATTCTGATCTTCAGAATATTTGTTATTTGCAATGATCAGTTTGTATAAAGATTAGTTGAATTTATTATCCTGTGGTCTAGATAGGGTATTGATCACCTTTTACTATCGTTTGCGTTTTTTTCTTGTGATCAGGGAATTTATTTTCATTGTACGTTTGATTTGAAAAGCGAGTCAGGCCTGTAGATTAGTTTTTATATTGAGGAGGAGTGACTTTTCCCATCATGCCTTGCATGAGCAAATGCAAATACTTTTTTTTTCTCAGATTTAAGACCAGTGTCTAGTTTTGTCTTTTGGAGAGACTGCTTATGAGATTTTAAGTTGAAGCAGGAATTTAACTTTTATCTACAGTCGAAGATTATGATTTGATTGCAAGATCACAGTAATTTCCATTTATGATATCAGTGAAATCATATTGTCTCAACTGGTCTTTGTTACATCATTTATTTATCTGTAAATAGGTTGTTGATTTTTTCAACGGCACCGTCTGACGTATCAGATTTTAATGTACTAGAGTTGTAGTCGTGAAAATATCATCTCTTTCGGTGGCCGTATCTCTTGCTATGCCAATGTTAGTCTGTTCATCGTACAGAAAAGTTCTAAATCTTTGTTGTCGTAATTGAAGTTCTTAATATATATAATAAATAATTGACATAGAACTACATGTTCAACCCTTATGTTGTTACAAGATTGGATTAAATTGTATAATTTGTTAATAAATATATTAGGCTTAGCGGATGTCTACTTGCTTTCTGTTCCTATGATCTTGTCAATTTAATTTCGATAAAAAAGTGTTTCGATGCGAGACAAAATAACGGAAAAATCTAAAATTATGGAGGTAAAGGTAACATAAATATAGGTTCTAATTGCCCCTGCGCGTCTGCCATTAGCGCTAAATGAGGGAAAGAAATTATAGTAATTACAATTGATCACATCTTTTGTGTGAGCGGATAGCCAGTTTCTGCAAAGCCAATTACAACGAAATAATAATATATTGATTACAAAAATTAATGTTATATATAAATTATCGGCAATAGTGATCTAATGTTCTAGTGTAACAAACAGAAGTTAGTCTCCGTAGTTATGGTGTTGCAGTCTAATCCGTTAGAAGCCTCATCATTACAATACTCATTCTTCCTCTCGACATTTAAATCAGGATGGAGGACATTCAGATGGTTGGTATCAGCCTAAATCAAGACTAATAAATTGTTGTCCAGGCTCATTGACGCAACTTCTGTGTAACAAAGGAGGAGTAAAATGGATACACAAGATATCGCAGGAAGCCTCTCAAACGAATTAAGCTTCCCCTGATATACAGAACCCAGCCTAGGGCTCCTCTGCATCATGGGAATAACCCAGCCTAGGGCTCCTCTACATCATGGGAATAACCCAGCCTAGGGCTCCTCTGCATCATGGAAATAACCCAGCCTCGGGCTCCTCTACATCATGGGAATAACGAGGTCGAAAATCTGGCCCTTGATTAATCCCATCAATAGCCGTCAAATGTGAAAATGGATGAGTGGGAACCAATAATACTACATAGAGCCAGAGGCAGATAACGAACAACCAATGGATAAGGTCAGATTTAATAGTGTCGAGTTTGTGTTGATTCTGAGTTTGAATAACATTTCATTTTTATGCAGGAATAATGACGGAGTAAATTAGTGCGGTTCTGTCAGCAACAAAGAAGTTGAAAAATTCGCTAAAATATAGTATTTGTTAGTTATGATAACGAATCAGCTTCTGTAATTCAATACACTTCTTACACCATCCACCCGTCCAACCATACTTCGGCCACCGTTTATGTTTCTTCCACTCGTTCCTTGTTAAATCTATTTGAGTCACTACTGACATACTTCTCCAACAATTCATGTCTCAAAACATTCAGCTCTTCCCTTTCAGCATCTCCCACACAGTATATCTTTGCCTCAAACAATACAGTCAACACAGTTACGCTCTGGTATAAACAAACCATGTTCAACTCTTACGCACGTGCAAGGTTCTGTACTGCATCACACCCTTTACTGCTTAAGCAACATACAATCATCATCATTCACTCAAAACCTCTACTGCATCACACCCTTTAGTGTCTAAGCCCCGTACACTCATCATCATTCACTCAAAACCTGTACTGCATCACACCCTTTAGTGCCTAAGCACCATACACTCATCATCATTCACTCAAAACCTGTACTGCATCACACCCTTTAGTGCCTAAGCACCATACACTCATCAGCATTCACTCAAAACCTGTACTGCATCACATCCTTTATTGCCTAAGCACCATACACTCATCATCATTCACTCAAAACCTGTACTGCATCACACCCTTTAGTGCCTAAGCACCATACACTCATCAACATTCACTCAAAACCTGTACTGCATCACACCCTTTAGTGCCTAAGCACCATACACTCATCAGCATTCACTCAAAACCTGTACTGCATCACACCCTTTAGTGCCTAAGCACCATACACTCATCATCATTCACTCAAAGCCTGTACTGCATCACACCCTTTAGTGCCGTAGCACCGTACACTCATCAGCATTCACTCAAAACCTCTACTGCATCACACCCTTTAGTGCTTAAGCAAAATACACTCATCAGCATTCACTCAAAACTTGTACTGCATCACACCCTTTAGTGCCTAAGCACCATACACTCATCATCATTCACTCAAAACCTGTACTGCATCACATCCTTTATTGCCTAAGCACCATACACTCATCATCATTCACTCAAAACATGTACTGCATCACACCCCTTATTGCCTAAGCACCATAAACTCATCATCATTCACTCAATGATGATGAGTGTATGCAATTAGAGGTGTCCATACTGAGGCCATGGACACCTCTAATTGTAGGTGTCCATGGCCTCAGTCTTTTTTTAACCTACGCACCTTCTCACTTACATCCGTGTTCAAACGATTGTAGAGCCTTAAAAGAGCATCACCCCTTGGCAAGCTGAATGGATAAATGTTATACGGGCTAACATTTAATGCTAGAATGTCGTTCCTTAAGAACTGAATAGAATGTCATTTCTTAAGACAATCGACAATCAAACGTGGAAATTATATGTTCTACGTAAATCCTTTTCTGTCAGATCAAGATTCATTTGCTCTCCTCGTTGTGAATGTGCTGCTCTTCCTCACGAAGGAAGGATTGCTAATATTCTTTCAACTTTTTTTTGTGAAGCCACCAAAAGAAAACAATGGCAATCAACAATCAAAAGGCATTCGAATTGCATCAGGTTGAAGTCGACATTTTGTTGCCCCAGTTTTTTCTTCGCTTCGATCAACATTTTTGTTAAGAAGTAATTTTCGCAGCAACAAAATAAGATTTTTGGACAGACTTCAGTAGTGCTCCTTTGAAAGGACCTGCAAAGCAATACAACTGTCGACGACAGCGATGCCATTCATGTTGTCATAAAGACCAGGAGGGAACCAGTCACTTGGTACTGATGGACAAGTACGCTCGTTTGTGAGTTGTCGCAGTTATACTTAAAAACACTCCTCTGTATTTATGTGTTGACATCAAATAACGATGACAAATTAACCGTAGATCATTCTTGGTTTCAGTTCAGGAATGTCAATTTATTGTGTATTGAAGCAATGCCTCTTACATATTTGTTGTAGGAATTAATTGACGGCAAGTCCTAGATTACTATGGCGGCAAGTACTAGTGACGGCAGTTACTAGTGACGGCAAATACTAGCGACGGCAAGTAGTAGTGACGGCAGGTACTAGTGACGGCAAGTACTAGTCAAGCAGAGGCTTCGAGTTAAGCACTAGATTACTATAAATTATCGTTCCCCTTCACACGAATATGGCTACCACAGCCTTTTAAATCCCTCTGTACTCGTGTAATCTTTTAAAAACAACTTGCCCAAATATAATCTCTAAACTATCGCTAACATAAAACATGCCTCGCTTCGAAAAGAAGACTGTCGTTGGATGTTGGAAGGACACAACATTCCCTTCGACAGATACGCTGACAAGAATTTATATCAGCATACTTTAATGATTTACTTTCCCATCGGGGGAAACTCCTGGCAATATTTTCTCCGGACATGAACTGGATCCTTGCTTTGCTGGATGAATACAGCCTCGGGTAGCTTAATTGAAAAAAATACCGAATGCATTATTACTATGTTCAAAATTTGAAATAAAATTATTTGAATTATAATTAATACACCCCCAAACATAGACTGTATTTTGTCGGGGGTGGCAGAAAATATTACTATAAATTTTTGATACATCAAACCATCAATTATAACTTTTGAAGATTTTTACAGACCTTTGTCTTTGTATTTTGCGGTATGATTATTATTTGCGTCTAGTTACAAAGTCGAGCTCTCATCGCGAACCTGGGTTGTTGTTGTTTCTCAACCCCAACACCCCCTGCAATGGAGAAGCCACAGCCAGCGCGTGACCTGAAGCACGGGAAACCACCGACATGTGCATGTTATGGATGTTTTAATAGATGCAGGCATTTATATTATGCCTACATCCCTGAGGAAGTTGATGCTGTCTCTCGGGCGTTCCCACAGATCACGTACCGACGTGATATTGTGGTCGAGTCGGCCGTGTGCTACGGCTGGGCATGACGTCATGACATGCTCGACCATATCGCGCGAACCCCTACATCGCAGATAAAAATCGGAAGAGACATTCCCTAGTCTATGCTGATATGACTTGAGGGCCGTATGATGCCCGCACCTCAGCCGCGACTGGTGAACCCGGTCACCTCTGGGCAACCCCAACTCCTCCACGTTCACCTCAGGTGAGTGACCCACTAGGACTATGTTAACTCTGTGTTCGCCCAATGCAAGGGCTGTGAAGTGTGTGTGTATCTGTTTGTGCATAGATGTGTTGTCTGTATGACGAGGAATGGTCGAGTGGTGGTGGCTGAAGTGTGTTGCTTATGTGTTGTGTAGGTGTCTGTTGGTTTGACGGAGGTACAGTAGTTGGTGGCTGGGATGTGCCTGGAGAACAATTTTGTTAAAAAATTTAGTTCCTCTTATCTCAACATGATGTTTGAGAGGGAGGACCTTGGTTTCCTCATACCGGTGGGAAATTGGTGTGTGCTGTGTACAGCCCGTAGCGATGAGCAAGGCCGTGTTCTGTATCCTTTGTAAGGAATTAGTATGTGTTGATGCAAGGTCAGAGGACCAGGCAGTGTTCGCGTAGGAGATGATGGGCCTAATAAATTGTTTGAATTGTGTTGTAATCGATTCCTTGGAGAGACCGTAGGTGGCTGTAGTAAGCACACGGAACACATTCAGTCTTGGTATGGCTTTAGCCCCAATGTTGTTGGTGTGGGTTTTGAATGTCATCCCCGTATCATAAGTCACTCCAAGGATTGTGGCAGTAGGATTATGGGGTACGGGAGTGTTGTTAGGCTTAACGGGGGTATGAACACGGTGTTCACTGTTGTCTGGTGTTCTTAATGCTAGGGAAAACTTGCTAGCAGACACCTTCATTCTGTTATCCAGCGGCCAGACTTCAAGAGAGTTCAGGGACTGCTAGAGGTGTGCAGCGGCGATCTCGTGTTTGTGGTGTTGCGTGATTATTGTGAGGTCGTCCGTATATGAGCTGATATAGGTGATGGGTTTTGTTGGATTAAGTTGGTCGCGCATGGAGGCATTGAAAAGAGAGGGTAAAGGACGGAGCCCTGTGGGACACCATTGGGGAAATGGCGGGTACGGAATAGCTTGTTATTATAGACAGTGTTTGCTTGTCTGCCTGAGAAGAAAGTAGCAATCCATTTATGTAGTTTGGATGTATCTGTGTGTTCAGTATTTAGTTTATGAGGACGTGTCTTGGAACCGTGTCGAAGGCCTTACTAATGCCGATTGCGCATACAAGGATTCGTTTTGCTGGATTATTTTCGTTCAGGCCTGCATATATGGTCTGGGTGAGGTTTGTGAGGAGAGTGGTTGTCGAGTGTTGGGTCATGAAACCGTGTTGTGTAGGGGAGAGCGCAATGTATGTACTATTTTTGTTTAGGAACAGTCTCTCCACGATTTTCGAGGGGCTCGGGAAAAGAGAAAGGGGTCTGTATGAGGCTGGATCGGTGGGAGCTTTGTTGTGTTTCGTTATGGGTATGATTTTCCCTTGTTTCCAGGTGATGGGTACGGAATTGTGTAGTATGGAAAAGTTGATGATGTCTGTGAGGGCCGCGATGGCGTGAGGACCTAGATGTTTAAGGTGAATATATGATATGCCATCTGGACCTGTTGCTGACGAGTTTTTAGTCCGGCGGATGGCGGCTATGGTCATGGCTGGTGTGAAAGGAGGTTCAATGTTTGTGTCGATCTGTAAGTTGTGAAACTGTTTGAGTATCCTCCTATTGTCGGGATGGTGAAGTATGTGGCAGGTGTTTGCATAGTGTTTGTTGAGTATGTTTGCTTGTTGTTGGTCTGATGGGATGGTGTGGGTGTTGGGTGGTAGAATTGTCTCATGTGTGTCCATGTGGTTTGTGTTTTTGCTGTTGAGGCTTCCAATGAGTTTCCCTAATTTTGATGGTGAGGTTCGGAAGTTTGTGTTTTCAAGCACATCCTGTCACAGGTTCGTCTGTTGCTCACAATCATCTGCATCTATTTCTGCGTTTTGGGTTTGAATCTGTGTGATTCAATCATTGTTGGAGAGCAAATTACGGAGATGACTTCGCTGCTGAATTTTGCGAATAATGTGGGCCGAGAAAGCTGAGTTGAAGCCACGAACGAAGCAGGGCAGAACTAACAGCGAAGGTCAAGAAGCAGGGCTGCGCTAACAGTGACGGGTGTTTGTAGTCCAGGCTAAGTTGAGTCAGTGTGTAAACCGAGATGCTTGAGAGGAAGGGCTACGCTAACCGCAACGGTCAAGGGGTAGGGCTGCGCTAATAGTGACGGTCAAGGAAATGAGTTGTGTTAACCGCGATGGTCAAGGAGAAGAGTTGTGTTAACTGCTATGGTTAAGGAGAAGGGCTACACTAAACGCAATGCTTGATGAGCAGAACTGTGCTAACCACAACTACTAAGGAGTGTGCGCTAACAGCTACGATCAAGAGGCATAGCGGCGATAACCACGACCGACACGGGTTAGGGCTACGCTAACATTGACCGTCAAGGTGCAGCCACGACGGTCAGCACCGTCGGCTGACATCCGCCGTCGATTGTCTGCAGGACGCCCAGGCATTGTTGATAAACCGGCAACCACGGAACTTAACGTGCATTACTCCTTGTGCTGAATTCAACAGACCCTTGTCGTAGAGGCCCTGTCAGGGTCTTTACAACAAGGCTATCTTCCAGCCACTCAGGTAGGTGTAGTCATATTTATTTGAACGCCAATTTCTCTCATGATATGATGAGTTTCAGATGTGCTATGAATAATTTCATGTCTACCTGTTTGGGGAGCCAATGTTCCAATCCGGCATCGATACAAGGAAAGTAATAGAACGCAGCCCGGTATTGACTTTTAAAAATATGTAAAACATATTAGAACATTGGATGCACTGGTATACGGGCTATAATTTCCTGAAATCTATGTTCAACTTGAAAATCATTCTCAAACCATCTGTAACTTGTGCACTCAAAAGTCTGTGCTGCTTTTAAATTTGCCCTCATCCGGTACAAAGTGTACTGAAATATGTGTTGCTATTGAGCTCTCAGCCCACCGGTGTAATGCGCACACAATGGTGGGTGCTGCTATTGAGCTCTCAGCCCACCGGTGTAATGCGCACACAATGGTGGGTGCTGCTATTGAGCTCTCAGCCCACCGGTGTAATGCGCACACAATGGTGGGTGCTGCTATTGAGCTTTCAGCCCACCGGTGTAAT
>SDVV010022276.1:0-12979 GCA_016164225.1 Gammarus roeselii | reverse complement strand
TATATACATAACAACATAAAAATGCATATGAAAATCTGAAAGCTGTTTGTCCGTCCGTCCGAATGAGTCACCCGTTAGCCGCCTGCCTGGCCCTGGCCGTCCGTGAAAAAAAGGGGTGCAAACTCCCTAGACTGAAAAGTAACTTTATATATCCTTATCTTATTCCTGCACTTTCGTTTCGCAGTCATATACTCTCATATTAACTTACTTTTCGACATTTCTAAGCATGTTACCAAATCAACAACAAATTCACCAAGTTGAATCAAATTGCGTTCAAATTCATTGACTGACTGTTATTTTAGAGCTGATTTTTTTATCGTTACGAATAAAAGGCCTTGAAAATTTCTACAATATGCTGTTAAATTATAACAAATGGCAAATTTTCGTTAATGTGACACTTGTACGCTAATTTAACCCTCAAATGTGTGGCTTTAACATGAAAATAGCTTTTCACAGTAAATATCGGTAAACATAACTCAGTTTTGTAATATGAGTTAACAATTACTTGGTAAAATTACAGATATTTTCAAGTGTACATGAATTAAGCCCTTTATTGCTAAACTTTTCTCTCATAAGTCTACAACAAACACTACGTACCAGAAATGAGGTGAGAGATCAGTGTCGGCAGCATAGCCCGAAAGTTTGCACTGTTTTACTCCTGCTGCCACATAGTTGCCGGGCTCTTCCTCACCTACACCCATCTCATTTCTCGGCGAGCCAATCAAAGGCAGTAATGCGCATTGGGGCCGCGTCAAAACTCAACCATTCATAATACCTCTCACGCTCCACTCACGCGTATACATCTCACGGTTTTTCGGTACCTTCATATTGGAGGTTCTTCTCCAAAATGCCTGCTCCACGCTCAATAAGACTATGTTTACTTTACTGTATCAGGGTTAACCTTGTATTACCATAGTGATGCTTAATTTCTTTATCAATTGAGGACCAACAATTGCTAATATTTTTGAAATCTTTTCTGATAAAGCTCCACACTAAACAATACGGAAACAGGTTGTTGATAAAAACCTCCACTACAAATGTATCACGAACCTAAAAAAGCATACGGACGCTATAAAACTATCTGAACATCCGTGGATGCAACCCCACATCTTCCTTGCTTAATAATAATTGTTTGGATAAATATCAACTAGCCTTGGGGTCAAATGTTTTTTAAATACAAGGGTTTGATAATACTGGAACTTGTTTTCGGCAAAATTCCCTCAGCGGGTGAACTCCTCTTCACCCGGCTTGTGAAACCCTTTGACGAAAATAATGTGTATAGTGGATACATGCAAGATTTATTCTCTGGGTTTTACATAGTTCTTATTTCATTAATAAAATGGTGCTGTCTTATGCAGATTTCTTCCATTGTCTGATGATGACCCGTGTTTCAGTCCGAAACGTCACAAATTATAATTTCTTTTGAGCAACACTAGAAATTGTATCAACAACTATGCTTTACAGAAATATGTATTATCAGAAAACACGACAGCAGCAATGCTCACTGCAACTTGCGCTAACGGAAGGGCATGTTTAATTACATGCTGCACGATCACGAATCTACTTACATGAAATCAGCAAACTGACAAAAAAAATTCTGACCGTTACATCGTACCTCTCAAACTCAAATTCATCAATTCTTTGGCCTGTGTCGTAGATCGCATGCCTTATCAAATAACACAGAGAAGATGGAGGCGAATAGAAACAGCGTCATTTGAAAATCAATTTTCACGAATTGGTATCGTTGAATAATTTACATTATATTCCCTAAGTACGCAGGATAATTACATCCATCCCAGGGGTAAGCGTGGCAAAGCACATGTGCAATAATGTCGGCCACAGAGTGCCTGAACAGCTGCTGCCACTCAATGATATGTTCCAGCCAATTACGCTGAGCAAGCACCTTGGAAATGCCATCCAATGGGTCGAAATTGTTTCCTTCATATTCCCAGGAAAGCTTTTATGAAAACTAGCATCAATTGAAATATTTAGCAGGTCCAGAATGTGGACATAATGGAATCTTGCTTCTCTATCCCATTATTGGACTAATGTCGACGGATACAGCATAAGTGAAAGAAGAAATTATGCGAGATAATTCAGGGAGACTTGAACGGGACTGTAAGTTAATGTCTTCTTTCCGTGTTCTTGTAATGAAGAAAAAACTAATAAGCAATTCTATTGACTGTACATTCCTATTCGAAACATACAAACGTTGATTTGGAACTGCTCTCCCTTGTTCCCATAATTTTTAAAATCAACTATTGAACTATTAGCCAGAGGACAGTTTGTTCAAATTGTTTTCTACCTGGCATTAATACCAGCGTGTTTGATACGTAGGAAAACTAAAATAAGGAACTTTCTAGACATATTGCATACGTGTGATACACTAACTGAGTGGTCATCTATGAGTCATGTGTCTTTTACGGAGGATTCTGGAGGGTAGAAGGAAGAGAATTGCAATGATGCAGCCGTTGAAAATAATGAAAAAAATATGTGGATATAACAGTAAACAAAACACCTTTGCAACACATCTTTGGATGATTCATGGAACAAACGAACATAAATCAGCTCAAGTACTTTATACGATATGCCCTTTATTATAGTGTCAATTGACCGCGTTTCATCATCATGAGTAAACAAATTGCGCGCGCATATGGAGCGACATGATGAGCATTTTTGTATCTTAAACATCGTCAAATTTGTCTTGCATTTTTATTATTATTTTAAGACAGGTTTCGTTTGATCAAGTTGTCTATAAGATTGGGAAATTATGTCTCTACAATAGCGAAATCATTATATTTAATGCTTAATCAATGACAATTTTGAAAACATTAAAACCATTTAGTTGTATTTCCGTTTGCAACCATTCAATGACATCGAGATGCAGCTACCATGAAACATGGGAGTACTGCACACACAATTGAAACCACCAACAAGTGGGCCTGGAGAAGCAGTGAGCGCTTGCAGCCTAGTTTGTCTTAGACCTAACTAATACTAAACTTGTCGAGAAGAAACAGGTCATGACCTATTATTTAAAAAGTGTGTGATGCCTAATCTTCTACAGGACTAGCAAGGTCATAATGTAGAGAATTTGATTAAAAATGATTGATTATTGAGCTTAGTTCAGTATTGTTATTGGTTTCTAGTTGAATACGAATGTACATGTAACTGTTGGGACCTATAGATTGATGAGACGATTATGGTCATGATCATGATGAAATGTTTGATAAGTAAATATTAGCGGTTGAAATTTACAGAAACCTACAACAATTGTGGATTTGTGTGGATTTGAAACGAACGCTAGTACCGTGTGTTTTAAAATTTGTTCAAAGTTATTTTTATGTAGAGATTTGTCAATACCTATTGATATTTGATATTGAATTTTTGACGTTAATATTGGAAATATGGATAACTCTGGAAATTCTCAGCGACTGTGAAATGTTACCGATTGAGAAAAACATTTTATTATTAATGTTATTAAAGAAAATATTGCATCACTTTTCTAAGCACTACAACAGGCAGCGAGCAACTAAGTCACTTCTTGTACAGTAGATGATAATCACATTATTCTGCCAACATTTAGAACTAAATTGTTAAACGTATTTGAGATATTGTCAGTAGTTTAGTGAATCATGTCATTGAATACAAATTGTATGATCTGAACCAGATGGACAAATAAAGTTGTTAGATAGATCCTCTTTTATAGGGTATATTCAAAGTTGTTGCATTTATTCTGATATTCTTAGTTGATTAGCAAAATTATTTGTTAATTAGTTGAATAAATATTTAGAAATTGCATTTAGCTTATGTTCGGTTCAATAAACCACCCTTTTTCTGATGATCGATAAATTCATTGTGATAATTAATAGATTTTGTTATTTATTCCAGGACTTACTGCTTTCGAGAGGCTCGGACTCATCGATCAAGAGCCTCAACTGTCGAAAGGCTCACTCGAGAGCAAGTTTCGCACCTCCAGTAACCTTGGTTCCTACTTTTGCTGCGCACACCTAGCACTCGTTGGACAAAGACCTGAGAAGGCACCTTCTCTTCCCTTCTAGAGAGCAGCAGAATACACAACAACAACTATCAGATCCCCCGAGAGGCCGCACCGCAACTGCTGCATTGAGTCTGCAAACCCTCTGTTGTAAAAAGTATATCCAAATGATTGGAAATTAAATTCTACCATGTTTAATTATTCGTCCATTTTTCGTTACGAACTGACGACTGTATAAAGTCGACTGAACGTTTTGCAAACTTTACATTGCTTCATTATAAATTTTGATTATAATTTCCCAAGGCCTCATTGCTTGTTAGCATTATAGTTTGTATATCAAGCCAGCTATAAGAATTTTACGGGGCTTCATTTTTCGTTAGTTTGATGTTTCTAAATTCTGTTTGAATAGATAAATATGAGTCACATTAAGCAGCGCAATATCTCAATACATTTCATTTCTGAGAACTTTCGAAAGTTTTCTATTATCTATAGTAAATATGTAAGCCTCATTGCCCGTTAGTTTTGCAGTTATATTTGGAACAGCCGATTTTTATGTTACGAGGCTTGATTGTTCGTTAATTTGATGTTTCTAAATTCTGCAACAATAAAATTACTTTAAATCAGATTAGTTACGCATTTTCTCAGTACACCAAATTATCGAATTCAAAATCGCAGAAAATCGAACAATACGGGAACCACCAAGGTATACCTAACATATTCGAAGAGGGATTTTTGACAGCCTGATGGACGAAATAATAAACATAGGTTTCGGGGACCAATTCGATGGCAAGACCTATGATTAATGCTTTGCGTATCTTAAAGATGGGTTGTGCAACCAAGCTAGCAATACATCCCTCTTGGCTGAATAATGATATTCACGAAGCATTTGCGTTTCGACAGACATTGTATGAAGTCCACAAAACTAATCTGACACAAGAATCAGAACGAGCGCAGGGGAAACAAAAAAATTGTATAAAATCGGAAAAGCACAACCCTAAAGAGTTCTATCTATATGTGAATGAGAGACGTGTTCTTCGTGGCAACATTGGCTCTCTACGATAAAGTGCAGGTAATCCAAAATCATGGGATGAAATCATGTCTATGATACTCAATGAATACTCTGCAACCGATTTCACAGATGTGAATATAAATAATTTCCCAGAAGTCGAACTGCCGGGAGAAGTGTAACCGTTGGAAAATATTCCCTCCCTCGCTGGTGAAGTTGAGGAACAACTCAGCAAATTAAATATTTACAAATATACATGACCACATGATCTGCATCAGAGATTGTTACGGAACCTTTCTGAAATCATACCTAGTGCACTGACGGAGTTCTTTGACTGGTCTGTGACTACTGGAATTATTCCAGATGATTGGAAACAACAGACAGCACAGCCATATTTGAGAAGGGTAGTAGGCATGAGTCAGGAAATTAGAGACCAAACTGTCTCGAATCTGTGGTCGGCAAAACGTTTTAAAAATTTATAAAAACAAGTAAAACATGTCACTTCGAAAGAAGCCACATCTTCAAAGAAACCCAATACGGCTTCTGAAGTGAACTCAGCTGCCTGAAGTGAACTCAGCTGCCGTCGAACTAATTTATCATTAATTTCAAAAAGCGTTTGATAAGGTCCCTATAGCACGTTTACTAGAAAAATGGGGGCACTTGGCATAACTGGGAACGTAGCCAAGTGGCTCAGAAATGGCACGGGCTGCAAGAAAAAGTTTGGTGGGCTGTGGTAACATCAAGAGTGCCCTAGAGCAGTGTTCATGGTCTCCTTCTCTTCACAATCTATATCAATGACTTCGACACCGACATCGTTAGCAAGTTATCAAAATTTGCTGACGACACTAAACTCTGCCCACAAAGCGGACTGTGAGCAGGATCGCATAACTATCAAAAAGGATCTCAATAACCTAGTGGACTGGTCTGATAAGTGACAGATGAACTATAATATTGGACAAATTCACCGTTATGCACATCGGATAACAAAATCGAAATTCTGCTTACGTGATGTCAGACCAGCATGTGACTGAAGTCGACCAATTACGAAACCTGAAATATTAGTCACCCAAGATCTCATGAGGAAAACAAGAAGCTTGCTACAAGAAAAGCAGTCGAGTCATTGGCTTTAGGTATATCCAGAAGCCTCCACTGCAAGCCCAGGGACATCGTGCTTCCGTTATATTGTTCACTCGTCAAGCCTCAAATCGGATAGCAGTGCAGTTTTGGTGCCCTAATCTTAAATGGGATATTACCTAAATAGAACGTGTTCAGTATCGAGCAACAAAACTGATTCCGGAACTGATACATGAGACATATCCAATATCAGTTGAAAGAAAACGACTTAAAGGACAATTAATAAAAACCTTCAAATACCTCAATGTCTTCACTTGAGCTAGCTCCGAAAGCCTCTTTTGCCGATGTTATGACTATATTCAACCCAAGGAACAGAAATTAGGGACAAAAACTGCAACTAAAACCATTCCGAACATCGTGGCAGAGAATTTCTTTTCAATGAAGATGCCAACAATTTGGAACCGTAAACACTTTGAAAAATCTCCTCGACAAACATTGGAAAACTAATCCAACCCCTTACTGAGGAAAAGTGACGTTGGGACTATTGCCACTAAGGTGACAACAATTTCTGTTTTAACCTACAGTATTTGGCAGCCCACGAACGATGGGCACCTCATCTAGGCTGGGCTAGTTTTACGTCAAATTCAACTTGGTGTACTGATAAATTGAACTCTTCAGCCCATCCCAGGATTACTACTACTTCTACTACTGCAACTTCAGCTTGTGTGAACTGTCGAAAGTGTATTATATTCTATGTTAAATATGAATTGCTGTTTGTCATAATCATACATAACACACATAGTGACTATTTTCAGGGCGCTTTTATTTGTTGTGCATGAAAGGATCACTCTGAGACTTGTTATTCAGTTATGCACAGAAACTCATCACCAGCACAATTTGTATTATCAATCGCTGTACAATTAACTGGTTTGCACCTCAACCCACTACATTTAATTAAATTTTAAATATAGTGGCAATTCGCCTCATCCCTGTATCATGACTTCAAAATTGGATCCTCCTCATGACACCCAAAATCCTACCAAAATACCTGGCTGCACATGTAACACGGTTACTGCACAAGATGTGCTTGTCTCGGAATAAAGGTATATTGTTCATAGTGGCGAAACAAGAATGGCACAAAAACAGACGAGAACATTGACCTTAAGCTTCAAAACTCCGCAGCTACACAAGCTACTTCAAAAAATATTTAACCATCCCACACGCGAGGAAATTATACGACAGTCATATAAATTTGCGAGGTACGATCAGAAGCCCTACTGTCATAAGCAATCAGGTCATGAACGGACGTCTCTTTAGGCACGTCATCAGTCAGGCTCGCGGTCCAACTGCACGGGTCGCGAGCGGCCATTTAATCTCACCTATGATGGGTATTCAGATTCAAGCACGAAGCCAGGTATAACAAATTCACTTATCCATGTAGACAACAAAGTCACAAATATCCTAAATAATTCGAAACTACTGCTAATGTCAACCCCAACAGATGGCCACTGCCTAGCTGAAACATGCCTTCAGTCAATCATTGATTTACCTAATTGGGATTTACCTAATTTACCTAATGAGCACCGCATGGAAGAAGGCCGACATGAACATTCGGGTTTCATCCAAGAAACGGTTACGACGACGCTTACCTGATATAAATGAAAGACTATTTATACAGCAGATACTACAATCAAGTTCTGAGGGACCTGGTCCAGACAATGATGAACAATGCTCTGGGACTTCAGATGGACATCGTTCAGAAAGACGGCTTCGCCAATACAACAATTAGATCCATCAAGCAACACTTGAACAGTCATTATTGTGCACTTGACAGTCATTGCAGTGAATTTGACCCCATCCATAAATTCTCAAAATCCCTCTATACTAATAGAACACCTAAGATAGAAATTTAGGTTACAACAATTTCACACCTAGGGTATCTACGCAGAGGACTCATCGGGAGCGACACTGCGGTCATAAATAACAACGACACAAATCGTAGTAATAGTCAACGTAGCACGCCCGAATACATGTGACCAGACGGCACACGGACCCCTCGTGAGCCATGGCAAGCAGGCCTAGGAAAAAAAACAAGGACCACATACGAATAAAACACATTTATGGGAGAAGTCTGCTGTCTATGATAGACCGGGTCAAACTTATAACTGATGAAGGTGGTACATTGCATAGACAGGAACTCTACTCACATAGATGGGTACAAACTGTTATAAAAGACAGGAATAAGAGGAGGCGGCATCTGTATTTATACCATAAACGAATATGTAACTAGAACATTGAAACCTGTTGAAAACGGAGACTAAGTTGATGATGTTTAGATTTCCGCACAGGTAAGAAAAACTAAATATTTTATTGCCGGAGCCATTTAAAGGCGACCCAAAGTCAGCAACCAGTCATAGAATCCAATCTCCAGGTAGCAGGTAATTCGAAAAAGAACATGTACATCTTGGGATATTTCAATTACAAGCAAATAAAACCTGTATACATTTAGCCCAATAATTAAAAACTTAAACTGGAGTGGCTCATTGAGGAGCCAACTAGAATCATAAATTACAGTAGCTCATGGCTCGATCTGATAATTGCGGGCAATCGATCGTCTGTCCTTAGCACCAACGAATGTGATTCACTTGCCGACCGCAGAGAACTAATCTGCCGCTTGATCACTACACGCAAAGAAAACGGAAATCCACTATGCTGACGTGAAGAACAGAAGAAAACTACTCACGAGATTCACTGAAACATGAGTGAGGGGACAGAGTACCATTGCTTAACAACGTGGGTAATACGGATGATGGGAATATTCAATCGGCTCTCTTTGTGAACATGTTTTCAGCAGCTCGACACAGTCGCACCAATAGTTACCGAGAAATTAACACGCTCTATAATCAGCCGGACGACCCCTAAGCTCAATCAATAAAAAAATCAAAGTGTACTGTGAGGTCATGCCAACAAAAGGCCAGCAGAAATAACACCAACTCAAATAAAAAGGATTTAACATATGAATTGCGTGTTTTAATGTTTTACACGTGGTTTACAAATCGGTGAGGGAACGCGCACGAAAACCGACAGCAAAGCCAAGACAGATGCACGCAGTTCAGATTAAGAATAAGAAAAAATACGCAAATTATGAACGTTCTTAGGGATATTGTGCGCCAGAAGAAATCAACAAATTCTTTCAATAATGAAATCCTTCTAGATTACCAGTATCATTCAATAAGATTTCAGGAACCTGAGGAAGTATACATACGAAGAGGATTTGATTGAACTTAGCAAAGTTCCCTCGGCTGTACACGAAACCCAGGTAATGCATAGGCCAACTCGGTTAACAGTTCTCTCTCATAACAAATTATCCCCTAAGAAGGACCAAATGTGGTCACCGAGCCCGGGAAGCAGATTTGAAATGGTTTCGACCATTTACGCGTCTAAAAAGTAGCAGTTCCTCTAAGGACGATGGCATAGCGTTACAGTACCTCAAGAACAGGTTAATTGGTGTTCTGCCACAACTCCAGCTGCTCATTAACTCATTCATTGCAGCAAACACATTTCTTACAAATTGGGAACGCACTCATCAAAGCTATCCGTAAAAACTGGGTGGGAAACAACCCCTCAAGTCATAGACCCTTAACCTTCTACAAGTAGCTTCAACATCTTGGAAAAGATTATTGCATCTCAACTCCTAGACTAACAAGAGGAGGCAAACCTGATCGATGACTGTCAGGATGCATGCATACGGAAGATCTCTACTGAAGACGCACTACTGAAAATCTCAGAACTTGTATACAAAACTATGTATGAAAACAGTTCATTATTACTCGTGCTGTTGGACTGCTCTTAAGAATGTGACAGTGTAAATCACGAAATTTTAGTATAAAACCTGTCCTAAATATTCAAACATTTTGGTTTGAAAGCAGCCTCAGTCATTGATCCCAATCTGTCTTGTTAGACTGAAAGATTAACTCTTCTCTTCTCCAAGATCGGCCAATTTCGGAGTTCTACAAGGGCTGATTCTTGGACCGGTTCTTTTCACCTGTTTATTGATGACATCAACTGCCAGAACCCACTCGACAACGCCTGAATTACACCAATTGCTGATAATGTTCAATTGCTGTTCATTAGACCGGCAAGCGAGTTAGAAAGCTGGAAATGATGCGAAAACAGCGTTCACCCACACGAGTGATGTGTATTCTTTTACTGGACACAACGTCAATACAAATAAATACAGTGCATTATCCTGGGATCTAAAGCAAATACACGGAGAGTACCCGATAATTATGTTGTTGATTGTATGGACGTACAAATCCTTGTTGACGACATAGTCTGTGAATTTAGCTGAATTATACACTCATGTTTCTCAGTCGAATGAAGAAACAACTCGAATGTAAGTCAAGAATTCTTGTAATCAATGGTCTGATTTTTCCGTATATAAACAACTGCCCTTCCATGAGGGGTAAGTGCACGAAAATATTAGTCTCAGACATTCAACTTGCCATCAACTTCATTGCTAAAATAGGTCATGATGGGAACTTCAGAAAGAATGATCACGTGACACCTATTCTAAAGAAACTAACGTGGCTGAACATCCATAAGCAACTGGAGCCTAGTGAAGCTATACGATGCTTTAAAATTAAGAACAAACTTTCATGTTCAAACGGTGTTGTGTTGTCAACTCGTAGAACGGTCCACCAACACTCAACACGGAACTAAAATAACACTGATACCGAGTTCAGAAGAACAGAGACTGGTGCCAAAGCTTTCACGATTCAGGTTCAGTCAAGCAGAGATGAACTATTCTATTGTTTGCCCGTCGGCAGGAGCTAACAGATTAAAACAATGATGGCGATTAACTTGAAATGATAACCTTATCGATCTGTCAACGGAACTCAAACATAACTTCACACACAATGTTCTGTTGACTTATCTTTGTCTTTGTATTCGGATAAATAGAAACTATTAATTTCAATACAATTGCACTTCTGCCGAACTGTGTAATCTCACCTCAGCTCGGTCTATCAGTTTGAAATCGCATGGTTCTGGTCCTGAAAGTAATTCTCTTTGCTTCCGAGGACAAAAGAGGATTGGACAGTGGAACACCCTTGAACCATTACCGTATTCTGCTCCTAGCCCACCTGTTTTCCATCTGATAGTGAAACATAAAATGAAATTAATTTGTACTACTTCCGTATTCCCTTAGAGCGAGTATTTTTTTCTTTGCGTAACGCCAATAATCTCCTCACACATCGTCACTGCAGATATGCCCGACCCGGATCTGACAAGCATCTATGGCAATGGCTCTCTAACTCACACGTACCCGCGCCTAATTTGACCACACATGCTACCATTGTAGTGAGTAAATGATCAACCAAATACTGTAGAAGTAAAAATGTTTTTTGCCTGATTGCAATATAATGTGTCACCACGATATAGCGCATATTCATTTCGTACTTTGAATATACTCTGCCGGTCATTTACTTAATAATGTACTCGCACCATGTGATGAGCGCTTTAAGGTCCTGAGACAACATCATAGATATGTTACAATTGTGTTTTTTTCTGTATAGACTTAGAGTATAACAATGATACCATTCGGCTCACATGGGCCCGCACGTACCCTAACATCCTTCGATACCCAATGTAATAGGCAGATTATATGAATGAAGACAACCCACACGATGTGATGGTCTCTGTTTTGCCACTTCATCCATTTTGACGGCCATTGCTTATAATTACACAACTCTGGGTTTGTTGTGCACATTTTAGTATTGATTTATGAGCATTTTAAATTTGTTGTGCAAACTTTTCTGTTGTGTTTTGTGTCATTGAGATCCGAGAATACCATACCGAATTGTGTATGAATGAATATTTTGTATTTGTTTGCTTGTTATGCAGTGTCTCTCTGACTCACATAGACATACCCATGCCGTTGCATTCTTTGCTTCCCAATGAATTATGCTGTAAGTCTGAACAAAAAACTCTTACCAATTGTTATATAGATGATTCCAATTTCAGCTCGCAACACCTTTATCAGCAGGATAGCGCATACTCGTCAAGTACATTCAGTACTTTGAACTTCCCTTGATAGCTCTTTCGTTGTGACACGTTTCGGTTAGAGTCGCGTTCATATACATGTTCAGCTTGGAAAGTAAGAGGCATGCCTCCCTACCGTTCACAAACAGCTCTAATTACTCAGTGACAAGTTCTTCGTTTGTCATTAGACCTATTTTAGATTTTTTTTTGTATGAACGTATTGTTCAACAACAAAATTATACTGTTTGTGTATGAATTCTGGTATGTATATTTGATTTGTTAGGAATACTGTCGGGCCCTGCTGCTGACAACGGATCTTCGGACTGCACTCATGACCCAGAATGTATGTTGCGGGGGTACCATCCGGGAGCCCAGCGTTCGCGCTAAAATTATTCCCGCACACGCGCACTATCGCCACTTCACTTCTCCTCACTGTCATGGCCGGACACTGTCATAACCGCTAAAAATCTTTCATCCCACGTGCTTTCTACCTAACGATGATTCAGCCCACACGCATTTTCCACCACTTCAAAATCTGCCACTGTCATATCTGCCACTGTCATTTCAGCGAAACAGGCGTACCAACCTAACAGTTATCACTTTAATGAAACTTCAATAAAAAAACTCTAAAAAACGGCATTACGTACCCTACAAAAATACGTATGTTTGCCCCGCGGGTTAGAAATACGTACCTTTGCCCCGCGGGTTAGATACACGTACCCTAGGTTAGGTTAGGTTGGGCAGGAAAAGTTTCATTAAAGTGATAACCGGTAAAATGGTACGACTGGTGACTGATTCTGACGTGGGCTGAAACAGATTTTCGCCAGAATGTCACTGGCAGATATGACAGTGGCTGGTGTGAC
>SDVV010022275.1:0-12979 GCA_016164225.1 Gammarus roeselii | reverse complement strand
CACGACCGCCAGCAACACCACGACCGCCAGCAACACCACGACCGCCAGCAACACCACGACCGCCAGCAACACCACGACCGCCAGCAACACCACGACCGCCAGCAACACCACGACCGCCTTCAACACCACGACCGCCAGCAAAACCACGACCATGATATCCCGCTTTATCTCGTACAGAAACCAACACAGTAAGCTCAAGTTATTTAATGCATTTGTTGGACCGCATCTCGAGTTCCCTGTTCAATTCTGGTCTCCATTCCTTAGTAAAGATGTTATTAAACTTGAGAAGGTTCAACATAGAGCTACCAAACTCATCCCCTTGCTGCGGAATAAATTGTACAAAGACAGGCTTTGTGAACTCAATCTTTATTTGCTAGAGGAACGTTGCATAAGAGGCGACATGCTAGAAGTGTAGAAGATTATGAAGGGTAGGGAAAACGTCGACCAAGCAAGCCTTTCCACTCTAGATACAAACTGAGTGACTTGGAACCGTGGATACAAAATCGTTGGGAAACGTTTCTCCCTTGACATCAGGCGCAATTTCTTCACGTATAGAGTTGTTGAAGAATGTAACAAACTTCCAGCAGAGGTTGTAAACAGCAATACAATCTAAACATTTAAATTGTGGCTCAATAAGTTTTACATAAATCGCCAATAAATAGCTAAACCATTCTATTTCCTGTTGTTTAAAAAAAATAGAAATGGCACACAAAGCTCTCTTAGATGTTCTACTTCAGACCTAATCCTCTTGCTATCAAGAGGCAACATAGTTTGGGCCAATAGTCCTGTTGTTGTCTTCCTATACTTGTAAACTTTTAAACCAGCAACACCCCGACCACCAGCACCACCGCGGCCAGTTGGAAAGTCACAGCCGCCAGCACCACCTAGAACACCAACACCGTGACCACCAGCATCACCAGGAAGACCCCCTCCGGCTGCCATCACCACCAACACCAACCCCGTCACTGCCACAGCGGCTACTACGGCCATTCTCCCTTTGACTGCATTCACCACCACCTCCCCAAGGAGAGCCCTGCAACACTGCTCTTGTAGCAATCAAATCCTGACTCTGATGGTAGATCAGGTTTCTCTGAACATACACAGATTTAAACTCATCAACATGCATCAACCCCTCCCCAAAGGTAACCAATTAAAACCATTAGTAATATAACTATTATTAGAAGGATGCAAGAATCTTATATGATAAATTTTTACAAGGGCAATCAATCAGAGGATCAACGCAAACCACTCACACCAGTCTAAACAACCCCTAACAACCTACCGTGCATACAGATGACCCTTAACCACTTCTCCACCCATATTACTATTTGATCTTGAGTGTTCCATATACACAAATTAAATCATACAGGTAGGTACATTTACAATGATTGAATGGGCTGACATCCCAGGTAGAGCCAAAACTGCAAGAGAATACATGGGACATCAAAATTACCTGGTCTAGACTGACCACAGGCTTGCCTGAACCAAAGAACTGTGACAGGCAGATGCTCCAGGGTACTAACTAAGAGAGAGTAGAAAGCAAAGGAATAAATTGAAAAATGGTGATCAGTGAAATGGCCAAAGCAACATAAAATTAAAAGAAAGTAACATCAATATTGCACTGAAACAAAATGATTAAGAAGAGGTCAAGTCTGAACCTTGGAGGAACAGTAAAATAATCAAAGGGAGGGTTACAAAACTGAACAAACCTAGTCCTCAATCCAGGTCGACTTGGTAGAACAGCATGGAACACCATGGTCCAAGCTGCAGGCTGGGCCAGTACACAAGCTGAAATACAGCAACTTCTGCCATCAAGGTGCATGATAATTGATGGAACACACAAGGTAACACACACATATGATAAGCACCTTGACCTACTACTAGTCTATTTACATAGTTCTAAGTAGGATTTTGTTATTAAAAACATGGAATAATTGATATACTAATCCAATTTAACAAGAATGAACATCATAAGTTGATCCAATCAAGAACACAGCAGCAGACTCAGAAGAGGCTGCACATGCCAGATCTAGACCAATCTGCATATTCATGAGCTTTCCACCAGCCAAATTTGAGTAGGTGCACTGGATTCCAGAAAATCACACAAATTTCCCATAGACAAGTCACCCAATTCTCAATCCAGCTCCCGAGCAGGCTCAGGTGCAGACGTCAAGGCTAGCAACAGACACCTGGTCACAATTTGGAAGTGTATGAACCTCGACCGCACAGCAGGGATGATTACCTAGGCTCAGGCAATTAACTGAATGAGCTGGGAGGCATGTCTGTAATCTGTCTATTGGCATGCATGACTTTTATATGAAAATACATCAAATTTGAGGAGGAAAAATGTGATTCAGAAATTATTGATCATAAACAGGATTGACAAGGAAAAAAATGTAATTTTACACATAGTCAGAGAGACACGAGTCAGCTGTTTGTAGACTTTTTTTGTCTGTTTTTGTGGATGTTGATCCTGCCGGCCCTTCCCCACATCAGTTTTTTTCCTGGAAAATTTAATGGGATTTGTGTGACAAGACTGTTAGTTTCCCAGGTTCTGGGTGGTTTAGACTCATCTTCTGCCCTGGGACCTGATGGCATTCACCCTGGTGTTTTAAAGTCATGTTCTTGGCAGCTGTCATTGCCCTTGTCTCTGATTTTTGCAAAATTATTGGACCTGGGAGTTTTACCCGAAGCCTGGAAGGAATCTCGTGTAGTTCCTATATTCAAGTCTTGTTCAAGAAGTAACCCTTGCAATTACCAACCTATGAGTCTTACTTCTGTTTGCTGTGAGGTGCTGGAGTGGGTTATTGTGTCCCAGTTGGTTTCTTTTCTGGAAGATTCTGGCATTTTGTCTGCGGGTCAATTTGGTTCCAGGGTGGGAAGGAGCACTGAAGACCAACTTTTGCTTACTTATGGTGAGGTTGCTGATCGGGTAGATGAAGGAATGGTTGTTGATGTGGTCTTTCTGGATTTCTCTGAAGCATTTGATGTGGTCAGTCATTTGGTTTTGTTGGACAAACTAAGATGTGTGGGTATTCCGGATGGACTGTTAGATTGGATTCAGAATTTTCTGATAGGGAGGCAAATGTGTGTTTCTGTGGGGGGAGTTGTCACTGACTTCTGGGAGGTGACAAGTGGTGTGCCCCAGGGTTCTGTGGTGGGTCGGCTCTTGTTCCTGCTATATGTCAATCATGTTGCAGAAGGTGTAGCTTGTGAGTGGAAGGCCTTTGCTGACGACTTCAAACTTTATTTGAGTTTCCCCCGCGATGTACAAGCAGTTTGCCTGGGTGTGTCTTCCTTACAGAGGGATCTGAATTGGTGCAGTCTGTGTCACTGTCATGGAATCTCTTGTTGAACATTGACAAGTGTGTCTTGATGCGTTTTTACAGGGGCCGTCTTGAATTGGAGCAGATTGATGATAGAACTGCTCATTCCTTGAATGGTGTGGTACTTGAGCTTGTCCATTCCTTCAGGGACTTGGGAGTGCTTGTTGACTCAAGGCTGCGGTTCCATCTCCCCGTGAGGAGTGTTGTAAGAAAGGCTTCCACTCTGGCGACCAGTCTGCTCCGCTCTACGGTCAATAGGAGTTCTGTTTTCATGATCTCTTTATTTATTACTCATAGTAGACCCATCTTGGACTACTGGTCATGTGTGTGGAATGTGGGATATTTGGGGGATCTGAGACTTGGAGTCTGTGCAGAGGAGGTGGACCAGGAATTGATGGGCTTGGTTGAGTGGACTATGGTGAGCAGCTCAAAGCATTGCAATTGTTTTCTGTGATGGCGAGGTTGTTGCGTTCTGATCTTGTGAAGTGTTGGAAGATTTTTCATTGTTCTGTTGATTCGGATTTGTCTGCTCTGTTTGAGAGAGCTCCGGATGTTGGCTCACGTGGACATTCTTTCAAGCTGGTGGTTCCTTGCTGTCAGGCGGACTATAAACGCAGATTATTTTATTCTTGCTGTGTGCAGATTTGGAACCGACTGCCAGTTGATGTGGTGCAGTGTGATCCACTTTGCAGCTTCAAGAGGGCCCTGGCGGAGGAATTGAGGGCAGTGTTGTATGAGTTTTGCTAGACTCAATTTGATGTGATACTGTGACTTTGTTTGTGTTGCTGATGGTTGTGTGCAGTTGTTGACTGTCTTCATTGTTTTGTTTTCTTTGGACCTATTGAGTGCATTACAACTAGCGTCTTGCTGCAGTGCTTGTACCGTGCTGTTCATTTTTATTGTTGGCTCACTGAGGTGTACTGCCTCCCATACTTGCTTGCTCTGTTGGCAGGGCTGTTGGGGCTGTGGGGGGCTGCAAAGGTGAGATAGTTACTGACAGGATAAACAAGGGAGGGATTTTCGAATTAAGAAAAATGGTTAAAACAATCTGACTTTTGAAACTATGAAAGAAAACTAAGTAGTAGAAGCCACACTACTACATGCCTCCCCCCCCCCGTCAGAAATGTTTTAAGATTTTTTGGTGGTGTCAACAGGTATCTAACTCTCTATATAACACCTTGGTGGCCTCGATACTGATCAACAAGCCAGCACAGCCAGAGGCAAAGCAAGACAGGAGGCACAAATGCCACAGCATTCCAGAATCGTGAAAGCACAGCTAAACCATGGTGCTGAAGGATCCAAAAATTTGTGCTTCAGGTAACTTATCACACAGCTATTTTGTTAGGCACTACATTCAAAACATATACACAGATATACATACATTAGAAATATACACATTCATACATAACAATGTGCAGACATACATTTCTACACACATTAAATTACATCAGGCCAGTCAAAATCAAAAAGTTTGTCATCCAGCAGATCAGCAAGGGCTTGCTTATAGCATGTGACATCCGTCAACTGCACCATGTCAGTAGGCAAACCATTCCACACAGTCACAGATCTCACACTGAAAGACCTACTGCGGGCATCAGAAAAGCAAAGAGGAAACACCAACTTCAGTAAAAGACCCCTAGTAACAGTTCTTGAAGCCAAGGAAGACATATTCATCAAATCCTCTGATCTGCTGTGAATTTTTTTCCAGTATTTTATGAGGTCTGCCCTCAGAAGGTGACCCTTGACAGACAACAAATTCAAGCTTCTCAAACAATTACAGAGAGCCCATCAATGTTTCTGGTCCATCTCCTCTAAACAGGCTTGAGCAGTCTGCTGTCCCCACAATATCCGGTGTTCCAGATGCAAGATGCAGGCTTGGACCAACCCTGGATGAACTGGCCACAGTCTTTCTAATAAAAAATTCCGTCCCGCCAACAGCTTGGGATTTAATTTGACTATTATTTATGTTAGTGTATCCAAAAAATTGAATATTGGCATAAACAATAATTTATTACAAAATCAGGTAATCAAGTTTAAATAAGTGAACTGTATATTTGAAACATTGCTTCAAAATTAATAAGATTTATTCATGAAACTGAGGTGCATGGGTGCTAGACCAAGTGAAAGAGATGAAGAATAGTCCAGTAGGAGTCTCCTACCTTTGTCTCATACCTTTGCAGCCTCCTCCAGCAATGCTACAAGCAAGTGAAGAAGTGAGCAGCAGAGCCGGGGGAGGCCAGCACAGCCATGCGCGCCAGTATAATATTGAAAACAGCTATGTTAACAGGTATGGGAACTGGAATTAGTGCACATCATTGGCCATCACATGAACCATCCGTATACATGACGAAAAGAAGTTATAGAACAGCGCACTGTACAACAAAGAACCATATGAAGAAGCATCAAATCCAGACAGACACACGAACACACACACAAACACACACACCCACCACAACCCACCACTCCAGCATCACAGCAATATATACATGAAAAAAGGGTACTTTGGGATTTAAACAATCAATTGAAATAAAAATATTGAATAAAACTAGAAAATTAGAGATGGTGATTGAGACCATTGGATGAAATAAGCATAGAAAATACAATGAATTAGACAAAATATTAATATAGCTAGCTGAAGGTTTAGAAGAGTGCAATGAATTAGACAAAACATTAATATAGCTAGCTGAAGGTTTAGAAGAGTGCCGGCCTGTATTTACAGCACAGATCCAAGAACTTTAACTACCATAGTTCTCTGGCAAGCGGATCCAGAATAATTGCCATCTTTTAATAGTGCTGGGACAGGTACTAAGTGGTGCAAATGAAACACAGCTGTTCAATTAAGATTTAATACTAAAAAACTCCATAAAACAAATGATTGGCACTTAGGATGCCATTAAATAGGGGGAGCGGAGACAACAAGGACCAAAGAAGCTGTGGCTTGACTGAAAGATGAACAATACAAACATAATCAGCAACACATAAAATATGTTTAATTAGGAACTGGATCTGTAAAAAGGGTTATTAGTTCGTTCTCATAAAAAGAGTGAAACCACTCAATATACATTCTGTACATATATACAACAGCTATTCACAAACAAGGACTTATAAATGACAACTATATTTGGCAGAAAGTATAACTCTGAATTCCACTAAATCCATTTACATATTTACACAGGAGAGACCCTATAGCTGCTTAACATTGCACATGAATTGCCGGTATCACAAAAATATAATCATAAATAACTCCGGCAAATATCACTGATATATTTCTTCCACACTATTTCAAATTACACAATGGTCACTGTACCACCAGGGAAGTATCACAATTGACTTAGTTAAATACATATATACACATAAACGGCTCAGAACATAACTTGGTTGACCAAGCAGTCCCCCCATTGATGTTGGACAACCAGTTCTGGCAAAAGCTTCACACATCCCAAATTACCTGGTCCCTCTCTCCCCGGAGCGAGGACCACAACCCTGCTCGACCACATAGGAAGCAAGCTGAGGGATGAGATCGACCACAATAAGTACACAGCAGTCATCTCAATAGATAGTTTCCACTCAGCACACAAGGTGAATGGTAAATAGATTTGCAGGAATAAACACTTAGAACTAATTTATTGCTTCCCTATTATTGCATAGTAAATATTGACTGTTGAAACAAAAGTATATATATACAAATCAATAAACAATAGTCGGGTAGCTAATTACCATGCCCCAGATAATGAGCTGGCACCATGGACAGCTACAACCAAGCAGCACTGGAGGGTGGCAAAAGCACTGAGCCAACTCTGGTGAAGAAAACATGTATAACTGATGAACAGGAAGAAAAGCACATGTAGTTTTATAATGGTATGAGACACTTCAAAGAACATAGGATCACATATTACGCACCCTACAGCCTGCATTGCTTCTCAGAAAAATATCATTAATACAATTTAATTGCTCCACAACATTTGATAGGCAACAGAAATATTAGGACCGCCAACAGCCACAGAAGAAAATTTACTTTCCAAGAGCACTAAAGGGGCTAACAATCAGAAGAAATAGCAACTCTGCACTGTTAGCTATCAGGTAGGCCACAAGACAGATGGAAGCCCCGACCCCCACTCATGAAGATGCGTCAAGGAATAAGCTGCAACAAGTAAACCATGACACCACTAGCTCACCCACAGCACACACACACACACTAGCATTGCAGGCACCAGGCACCCACCAACAATGCATTTAACACTCAGGTTGTTTTACCTATGTTTACCATCACATATTGAGCATAATGATTAACCTTACTTAACTCTAATAACATTTATCACAGAGAAAGCTTCAATGCAACAAGATTAAATCCACTATAACAAAGCTTCTCTTAAATGTATATAATACTTGTCTTTTATTTAAATTTCACAATAGATGCCTCAACGACCAATATCTTAACGCATGTCCAACTGATATCACAACTTCAACACAGAACCACTCTTGCCATTACCACTCTCCAACACTGATTTGAAGGAAATAGTTAGACCCACATATTATTTCCAGCACACGGTTTACACGTAAAATACTCCAAAAGTTAATATAGTACTCATGAACCTACTTGTACTCAGGGAACAACACTAAAAGCTAATGAAATAATTGACAGCATCTTCACACATGTATACTGACAGTGTGAAGACACTACACCCTCCAATGTCCCAAAAGATGAAACAGCAACCAATGAACTCCATCATGTGGTCTGTTACTGGCAAGATACCACAACCAAGAACCCCCCAGAACATTGCCAATCCTCAATAACATGTCAAAACTTCACAGTACTACTTGCAGATGAACATGATTAACTCACCTGCTAAATCTGCAAAGCAGGCCAATTTATTGATAACCTGGGATGAGGTACTTCGATCGCACATTCACTGCACTGTACATCAGATTGAGTGCCAAGATTCTCCAGTGCACTGAAGTCAATGTCACTTCACTATCAGGAATACTTTCATTACTGTAAAACAAAAATCAGAAGATTAGAGCAAAATGAAAATCATAATTAGCACTGTATGAAAAACAAATAAATTATTAATAAATACATGATGATTCACTGGTAGGATTTTTACCCTACTACACTCCTCTCCACCAGACTGTGCTAAGTGCAGATTTCACTGAGGAACTCTGACTCACAGGTGATTACTTGTACCTCACAAACTGGTAAAACAATTTGGTAAAATTTGACATAACAGGGTAAGAGAACAATTCCAGCATCACACAAAAAAACTCAGTGCAAAACATCATTGCAACTCCCAATGGAAAGCACAAAAACAAATAATGAATAATTGAGCCAAGAATAACACAACATATATGAAGAATTCTTGAACAGTTCAATATGCATCATCTTTCAAATATCACAATAAACCAGAAAACTGATTGATAGAGCACTCATAAGCCTTGCATAACTGAGTTTCTTATTTTTCAAGTCATCAGTAAGAACACCATCTCCTATGTTTACATTAGCACTGCTCCTAATCACACATGTGTCCCTGTTTTTGTTAGTTTTTCTATATTTAAAAAAAGTTGACTGCACATTAGGATAATCCGGAACAGTTCCAGAAGTTCTTATAGTCCTTTGCTGATTGGATTCTTCTTGTCCAAGATCTTAGCAATGTGACCCTGAAGAGGCAGTGTTTCTTGAATGATGAGGCGTCGACTACGCTGTTTCTTGCTCATGCTGCGGGTATGCAGGTTCAGAAGTCATCCCACTGGGTAACCACGTTCCCGGCGTGTCCCCACAGCTCAAGCTTAGATCTTCACAGCTTCTGGCAGCATCTGGTTTGCTCACCAATGTATCATGAGTCTCAACCTCTTGAATTATGTGTTCGAGTGTTTGCATGCGGTCTGCATGTGGTCTCAGGTTATTTGGGTCAGCCTCTAACCCAGCAAAATCACTTGAGCTGCCTTCCTCTTTCCCAGAGGTACTGCTCTCAACGGAATCAAGAGCCGCGGCTGTCTGTTCAATGTTCGCATGCATCTGCTCAACTACTCTATCATATAGGGAATACAGTGACTGTTGCACAGTCTCAGATGTTTTGTCACATGCTAGAGGGGGCAAATCCTCAGATGACAGCTCATAAAAAACTTCCATTAAAAGTAAAATTATTAATGACAGTGGAGGACCTGGGAGGCTTCCCAAACTTGCTATTCCAGCAGAGTCATTTCACTGTGATCATTGACCCGATCGTACAACTCAAAATTAGGCGTCATATTGAGATGACCAAAACTAGTGGGAAAGTCAGTCAACAAGACCATTCCCAGAGAATCAAAGAAGTCATCTGCCAGGAGTGCCTCACCCGACTCTTGATTGGACGTCTCTTCTTCAGGCAAAGAGAACATTTTCTTCAGCTCAACCACGCTGCTCTGTATAGTTGGCTACAAAGCAGACTGCTCCAGACCATCCACAAATGATGTCAGCATCCAATGAGTTGACGGGAAACCCTGCAAAATCCATTGAACAATCGGAGTCACTATCAGAATTACAACAAGGAGTACATGGTTCCAGATGCTTCTCTCAGATAGTTGGGTGTTTCAGTCCATATGAGTAATTGCATATAATTTGCTAGAATCTGCTTATTCAACTTCACACCCACAATGCAGTAGGTAAGCCCTCCTGGGTTCACTTTAGTTACCCTGTATGGTCTAGTATACTCAGGTTGCATCTTATCACTACTACTACTACTACTTTCTGGTTAATGGTGAATGGATTGAACTTGGGGTGGCCATATTTCCAATGGGTCGTTGCTTGGTTTCCAGTTAGCACTGCTGTGTCAACCACATCATGCTGACACGTGAGCAGGTACTCAGAAGGGGACATGTTGAGCTCCCGGTGCCTTGTATTGTTATAGATAAGAATGGCCCTGGTCAATGTGTTGCACCAATCCCCAGAGTACTGAAGACTCCTCAGAAATTCACCAATGGTCAGATTGACTCTTTCTACACACCCAGTGCTTGCTGGTTTATAGGGTGTGGTGTAAAAGCACACCTCTGAAGGGTTTACCCACAAACTTTTGTCTGTTGTCAGCCAGAATTTTCTGTGGGAATCATGGTAAGAACGGGAGCACCCAACGTTCCAAGGCATGGGCCATAGTTGCTGATGTCTTATCTCTAATCGAGACCGCTGAGACCCGCTTTGAGTTGTAGTCGACCACCATACAGCAGCCGACCCATCCTTCCGAAGCTCACAGAAAAGCAACTAAATCCACAGCAACCAGTTCAAAAGGTGGACTTGTCTGGATCTTGAAGGTGAGCAAAACGTGAATCTACCGCGAGTGTTTTATAATCTGACACTCAGGACATGACGCACAGACATCTCTGGAGATGGCGTACTGATGAGGATGCCACACATGCTGTCCAAGAAGGTGGAACAATTTATCATGTCCAATATGTGCCATCTCATTTTGGGTTTACAGAGCCATATCAACCAACAGTGCCTTGGGCACAACCACCACTGGACAAAATTTGCTGCACACAAGCAGGCCATCATTTATGGTAAGATAATCCTTGTAGGAGGCATATTCGTTCACTTGCTCTGACCAAATTCCACCAGGTTCAGCACCACTCACCAGAGAAACCAGCATCTTTAATACAGGGTCAGCCTGCTGCCTCTGCTGGACTGTCCCATGATCCAAAAGGGCTGTGATTGTAAAGTTCATCCAACATTTGTTTTTGATTCTGACACACCTTCCACTTTCTGTTGCCGCAATAGGAACATTATGACACATCAGAAGGTCAGTCACAAAATTATCCTGTGTGCACTGCCAAGCTGCTCCATCAATGATCAGACCATGCCTGGAAAGAAAATCGATTCCAAACAGAATCAGACTGTCCGACATAATAGCAAACTTATTGCTGTAGTACTGCATCTCAGAGGGAAGGCTAATGGGGAGATTGACCATCCCATATGTTGGGCTGATGAGCCCAGTGAAGCCCTCAATCTGAACTCTATTGCTGTAGTCCACCTGGGAACAAAGACTCTTTACACATCTCGTAAACGCTTGCACGCACTAGACTCATCTCTGCTCCCGTGTCCAGCACTCCACAGAAGGAGTACCCAATCAAAGTCACCAGGATGCAAGGATGGTCTGACATTTGGCAATTATGACACTTGGGACATAGACTTGAACTTTCAAGCATTGCCACCCTTGATCTTTCTGGTGGTTTTCTCTCCACAGGCATGGTAACAGTTTTCAGTGAGGATGCCAGGCCTGGAATATAATCACTACCCTCCTGGAGAGCATTGAAGTAAATGCCTCCCAGACAGTGGAGGTGGAACACTGCAAACTATTTCCCTGCAAGTTGCTGATCTTCCTAATCTATAAGCGCAGTGTTCCAGAAGATACCAGCACCCTCATACAGAACAAGTAGCTGTCTGCAAGCAAGACCTCTAGTTGACAAGGGAGCTGACTACTGCACCTCATCAAGCGCAGCTGCTGACGGCCCACCCGATCTAGAGTTTTAAAACCATACATGGCAGGCGTTCTTAAAACCTCATTCAACAACATTTCTCAAATAGCTTGCAATGCGGTGTCTACGCAAGTCCCTGCCTTCTGGGATAACAGCACCTACTAGCTGCAGTCCCGCAGGAAGCTGATCAGACAAAACTTCAACACCACCTAGTTCGGCCCAGAGTGTACTCTATTTTGTAATTGAAGTCTGCTAGGTCTGATAGTGTTCTTGCCAGTCTACTATCAACCAACCTCATGCTATGCAAATAAACCAAGAGCTGGTGGTAGGTTTTCAGATTAAACTCAATGCCGTACTGGAATGCACCGAAAGCCTTAATTTTCCACCTCAAGGTGGCAAACTCTTGATCAATTGTGTAATAGTTTCTCTGAGATGCATTGAAGGTCATAGAAGCGTACACAATGATCCAGATTTGACCAAACTGTTTCTGTTTCAGGCATGCGCCAGCACCAACAGATGAGGCGTCCACCCACAATTCCAGCTTCTCCGCATCCTCCACATAACACGGGAAAGCCAACTCAATATCTTTCTTCAACGCTCCTTCAGTTGATTAAAGGCAACTCTTTTCTCATCTGTCCTCTCGAATTTGAATTTTTCTTGCCTCCTGTTACCTCCAATAAGGGTTTCTGTATAGTAGAGGCGTGGTTTTGGAACTTCCGCTGAAAATTCAGTAGTCCCAAGAACTGCCGCATTTCACTCACCGTGGTTGGATCTCTTACCTTTGATCTCTTACCTTTGCAGCCCCCTCCAGCAGGTCCACATCAAGCGGGGAGCAGCAGAGCCGGGGGAGGCCAGCACAGCCATGCGCGCCAGTATGCTGTTGAGAACAGCAATGTTAACACAGGTATAGGAACTGGAATTAGTGCGCACTATTGGCTATCACATGAACCATCCGCATGCATGACATGAACAAAACAAAAAAACAAAAAAAAATTAACAAACAAATTCCAGAACAGCACACTGTACAACAAAGAAGCAACACATCAGTACAGGCACAAACACACACCCACACACAAACACGCACCGCAACCCACCACTCCAGCGCCACAGCAAAAAGCAGACAAATCCAAAGCCAGGACGCCAACACGCTGCAGAAGAACCCCAAACTAAACAAACTCAAACAGAGTATCACCCAAAAACTCCGCAAGCAA
>SDVV010022274.1:0-12979 GCA_016164225.1 Gammarus roeselii | reverse complement strand
TGGCAGGTGAGCCGGATAAAGCAGATCTGCGGGATGCTTGCTCTGGTGTGGCAGGTGAGCCGGATAAAGCAGATCTGCGGGATGCTTGCTCTGGTGTGCCAGGTGAGTCGGATAAAGGAGATCTGCGGGATGCTTGCTCTGGTGTGGCAGGTGAGCCGGATAAAGCAGATCTGCGGGGTGCGTGCTCTGGTGTGCCAGGTGAACTCTGGATTTCTACTGCATATTTATGTCTTATTTTATAGAATGCTTATAAAACAATACATCAATATGCCCTATAAATCTAGAGTGCGGGCATTGATACGCTAAACATCAAATCGGATTAAGTTGCAATACAGTCTCTCATCATGTATAGGTAGTCTTAATTAAGTGGCAATACAGTCTTTCATCAAATATAGGTAGTCTTAATTAAGTGGCAATAGTCTCTCATCATATATAGGCAGTCTTAATTAAGTGGCAATACAGTCTCTCATCATGTATAGGTAGTCTTAATTAAGTGGCAGCACAGTCTCTCATCATGTATAGGTAATCTTAATTAAGTGGCAAACAGTCTCTCATCATATATAGGTAGTCTTAATTAAGTGGCAATACAGTCTTTAATCATATATAGGTAGTCTTAATTCATATCATCCGCCTGATACATTGGGTATCGAAGGATGTTGGGGTATGTGTGTGCCTATGTAAGTTAGGGAGCTCGTACACAAGCGGAATGGTATTGTTATACACCCTGCAGTCTATGCATAAATATGCACAAACTTAGCATACATGTGATGATGAGTCCAGACCTTATGGCGTTCATCACATCGTGTGACCGAGTAAATGAGCCCGTGAATGAGCGGCAGCGTGCTTCTTACTTTCCTTTAGCTGAGCACAGGTTCCATCCCTTCCGGAACATGTCACGAAACAGAAGAAATAACAGTATATTTAAATTACCAATTGAATATACCTTACAATTTGCTGACGTAATATTGCGATCTGACATAACATTTTCTACGCAATTGGTCAATTATCTGCCTAATACATTGGGTGGCAAAGGTCGTCAAAGGTCGTCCATATGGGTTACAGAGACACTGCCATATTTGCATGTGTAATAACGGTTATTGATGATGTGAGAGGAGATCCCTGTCGTTACGAGACGTATAATTATTCGCTTTACGGAAATACGGAATTAGTAGATATGAATGTCACTATATGTTTCACTATCAAGGTAAACCAAAGCAGAAAGAACTTTTGGGCAAAGAGGAGAGTGCGGGAATGGTTCAATAGTGTTTCATTATCCAAAGCTTGCTTGTCCTCAAAAGCAAAGATAATTACTTTCAAGGCCAGACTAATGCAAAGTCAAAGGGACAGAACGAGTTGAGGTGAGGTTTTAGGACTCGGCAACAGTGCAACCAAATTCAATGATCAGTTACTATTTGTTGGCATCAAATACACAGCGAAGCCAGGTGATCATAGTACGTGAAGTTATATTTGTGTTCTGTTGACAGAGTGATAGTGTTGATACTCTGCTCGTACCACCGAATATGGTTCTTTGTGATCAGTTTCATGTTAATCGTCATCAAATAATCCTCTCTGTTAGCCCTTGCCGACGAGCAAGCCAAATACAGAGTGGTACATTCCCGTCCGAAATAAGATACGGTAGCGCAATTCTGAATGTCAACCTGTAGGTTGTTGAAACATTTTGGACCTGATATGGTGGAAGCGTTGTCACCAGTCTCTGTTCTTCTGAACTCGTTGTCATTATAATTTTTGTTCCGTGTCGACCGTTGCAGGACCGCTTTACGAGTTAACTACGCATCACCGTTTGAACAAGATAGCTCGTTCTAAATTTTAAAGACTCGCACAGCTTCACTAAGCTCCAGTCGTTCATGAAAGTTCAGCCACTCGAGATTCTTTAGAATAAACGTCACGTGATCATTCTTTCTAAAGTTCCCACAATAGGCTACTTTTGCGGTGAAGTTTATGCTACGTTGAATGTCTGTGAGTAATGTTGTCGAGCATATACCACATAATAGTAGGGCAGTAGTTAACATGGAAAAAAATCGGAGCATTGATTACAAGAAGTCTGGACTTAAAGACGAATTGTTTCTTCATACGATTGAGAATCAGGAGTGTACCATTCAGTTTAGAACAAAGCTTGTCAATATGAGGACCAAAGGTCATATTAAAATCAAGTCACAATCCCAGACATTTGACCCTGTTTTTAAGGGAAATTTTTGAGCCCATACAATCAACAACAAAATTATCGGGTACTCTCCGTTTATTTGATTTGGATCGCAGGATAATTCACGATTTTATTTGTAATAACTTTAACATTGGAAGAATACTAATTGCTTATATGGATCAACGCTGTTTCTGCATTTTTCAGTTTTTCTTATTTGTTGGCCGATTTAAAGAATAGAAATTGAACATCATCAGCATATAATGTCCTTCTGGAGTTGCCGAGATGATTTCCACAGTTGATGTCATAATTAAACAGAAGGGAAAGAACCGGTCCGAGAATCGATCCATGTGGAACTCCTAAATTTACCGGTCCTGGAGAGGAGGTAGTCTTCCCGCCTAACACGACAGATTGGGACCGATGCCTGAGGTAGCTTTCAAACCAGAATGTTTGGAGGTTCAAATGCTTTAAGGAGGTCCAACAGTGCGGGTAATGATAGACTGTTTTCGTCTATAGCTTTATACACGAATTCGGTGATTTCCAGTAGTGCGTCTTTTGTAGAGGTCTTCCATCTGTATGTATACTGAGAGTCATTGATCAAGTTTGCCTCTTCTAGGTAGTCAAGGAGCTGACGTGCAATAATGTTTTTCCAGATTTTTGAAGTTACTGGTAGGAGGCTGATGAGTATATGATTAGGGGTGTAGTCTTCCTTTCCCTTTTTTTGGCCACCTTATTTGAGCGCATGTTTCCACTTTTGAGGGAACGTATTTACTGCAATGGTTGTGTTGGTGAGACGCTGGAGATGTGTCACCTGCAGGCAGTGCGGCTCTTCTTATTTCTTCCTTGGGGCAACTGAGCAACAGTGTGGAGTGATAGTGACCTGTTGGCAAGGAACACACACCCGCCCAACAGGGAATACTGTGAAGTGACAGTGTATTGTTGACAAGGAACGTACACCCGCCCCCTTGAGCAACAGCGTGGAGTAGCAGCTGATACACAGCTAACAGGGCAAACACTTAAAGACTCAGTTTTCTGTTAACAGGGAACAGACATCCGCCGTATACACGCTAACTGACTTTGGACTATCAGTGTCATGTTAGCAGGGAGCAGAGACCCAACCTGTTTAAAAGGGCAACACTGTTGCATTGCAAGTGTCCGGTTGGCGGGGAACAGAAGATACCTATCCCGTCCAACAGGGCAGCACTGTTGCATTGCAAGTGTCCGGTTGGCGGGGAACAGAAGATACCCATCCCGTCCAACAGGGCAGCACTGTTGCATTGCAAGTGTCCGGTTGGCGGGGAACAGAAGATACCCATCCCGTCCAACAGGGCAGCACTGTTGCATTGCAAGTGTCCTGTTGGCGGGGAACTGAAGATACCGAACCTGTCCAACAGGGCAGCACTGTTGCATTGCAAGTGTCCTGTTGGCGGGGAACAGAAGATACCCAACCCGTCCAACAGGGCAGCACTGTTGCATTGCAAGTGTCCTGTTGGCGGGGAACAGAAGATACCCAACCCGTCCAACAGGACAGCACTGTTGCATTGCAAGTGCCCTGTTGCGAGGGAGCTGACACCCACGGTATGGCTGGCAGGAATGCACCAGCCAGGGCGAGTGGCGTGGCGCCATACACTGGAATAGGAATCATAGGATTAGCCGACATGAATTCTTGGTAGAAAATCAATGACGCACCGAGGGGCCAGGGTCTGCACGGTACGCCCCTCTACTTTGTCTTCAAATGGTGCACCGAGGGGCCAGGGTCTGCACGGTACGCCCCTCTACTTTGTCTTCAAATGGTGCACCGAGGGGCCAGGGTCTGCACGGTACGCCCCTCTACTTTGTCTTGAAATGGTGCACCAAGGGGCCAGGGTCTGCACGGTCACGCCCCTCTACTTTGTCTTCAAATGGTGCACCGAGAGCCAGGGTCTGCACGGTACGCCCCTCTACTTTGTCTTCAAATGGTGCACCGAGGGGCCAGGGCCTGCACGGTACGCCCCTCTACTTTGTTTTCAAATGGTGCACCGAGGGGCCAGGGTCTGCACGGTACGCCCCTCTACTTTGTCTTCAAATGGTGCACCGAGGGGCCAGGGTCTGCACATTCACGCCCCTCTACTTTGTCTTCAAATGGTGCACCGAGGGGCCAGGGTCTGCACGGTCAAATGGTGCACCGAGGGGCTAGGGTCTGAAAAGTGTCACGCCCCTCTACTCTGTCTTCAAATGGCGCACCGAGGGGCCAGGGTCTGCAAAGGGTCATGGCTCTTTACTCTGTCTTCATATGACGCACAGAGGGGCCAGGGTCTGCAAAGGGTCACGCCCTCTACTCTGTCTTCAAATGGCGCACCGAGGTCCCAGGGTCTGCAAAGTGTCACGCCCCTCTACTCTGTCTTCAAATGGCGCACCGAGGGCCAGGGTCTGCAAAGTGTCCCGCCCCTCTACTCTGTCTTTACATTTCTTATAAAACTTCGATCAAATTATAGCTGAGCGCACATCTTTATTAACAATGGATCCATCTTTGGGTGATGGCCCTCTTCTGCAACTCCGGGCTGCGGCACCGTAGTAGAAGACTCTTTTGTGTGACATGGGCCGCTACACGGACACGAGGGTCGCTCGGAGGAGAGTAATTGCCGTACACAAAACAATCCATGGAAGCGGCTGCACGCGAGGGCCTTGATACCTTCTACGAAGGTTCAAGATTCCTCATCGAGGAGACCAAGATACTTGATCAGACAGATCAAGACTTCTCATCGGAGGGATCTCGAAACATGTGACGCTTCCCATTCACAAGTCATGACTCCTGAGATCTTAGAGGTCTTAACTCTTTTCGTCCTCTCGAAATAACAGCGAGCAGAACAACAGCAATAATAATTATTATTACTCTACGAAGAGTAGTGATATTGTGGTAATCGATCTAAACGTTAAAATATTTTATTATTCCTTTGATAAGGGATCTTGAGCCCTTCTGTTTTGACTCCTCTGGAAATGTCACTTTGTGCACGGCATTAAGAGCTACAATAAAAGGTTACATTATATATAATGTTCAGTTATGAGTGTTTATTGTCCAGCAATGATATCGCAGGTAATTTCTATACGTCTATTTTATTACCTCTGTGATCATTTCCAAGGTGACGGTTTTCATGTTGTTTTTCCCAATTGCAAATTATTTTTACCAGGATGGCCGCTTCCAATACAGCCCGCTGGAAGTCTGCGCCGCCTCCTCCTGATCGCTACGCCGCTCTATTCTGTTTCTTTGAGTCATGCTGGGCGGCGAGTGTTCTTTCTGGTCCAGTTAGTCGTGCTGGGCGGAGAGTGCTCTGTCTGGTCCAGTTAGTCGTGCTGGGCGGCGAGTGCTCTGTCTGGTCCAGTTTGTCGTGCTGGGCGGTGAGTGCTCTGTCTGGTCCAGTTAGTCGTGCTGGGCGGTGAGTGCTCTTTCTGGTCCAGTTTGTCGTGCTGGGCGGCGAGTGCTCTTTCTGGTCCAGTTAGTCGTGCTGGGCGGCGAGTGCTCTTTCTGGTCCAGTTAGTCGTGCTGGGCGGCGGGAGCTCTATCTGGATCAGTTGTCGTGCTGGGTGGCGAGTGTTCTTTCTGGTCCAGTTAGTCGTGCTGGGCGGCGAGTGCTCTGTCTGGTCCAGTTAGTCGTGCTGGGCGGTGAGTGCTCTTTCTGGTCAAGTTAGTCGTGCTGGGCGGCGGGAGCTCTTTCTGGTCCAGTTATCGTGCTGGGCGGTAAGTGCTCTTTCTGGCTCAGTTAGTCGTGCTGGACGGCAAGTGCTCTGTCTGGAACAGTTAGTCGTGCTGGGCGACGAGTGTTCTGTCTGGTCCAGTTAGTCGTGCTGAGCGGCGAGTGCTCTTTCTGGCCCAGTTAGTCGTGCTGGGCAGCGAGTGCTCTGTCTGGTCCAGTTAGTCGTGCTTGGGGGAGAGTGCTCTGTTTGGGCCAGTTAGTCGTGCTGGGCGGCGAGTGCTCTGTCTGATCCAGTTAGTCGTTCCGGGTGGCAAGTGCTCTGTCTGGTCCAGTTAGTCGTGCTGGGCGGCGAGTGCTCTGTCTGGCCCAGTTAGTCGTGCTTGGGGGCGAGTGCTCTATCTGGGCTAGATAGTCGTGCTGGGTGGCGGGTGCTCTGCCTGGTCCAGTTAGTCGTGCTGGGCAGCGAGTGCTCTGTCTGGTCCAGTAAGTCGTGCTTGGGGGCGAGTGCTCTGTCTGGTCCAGTTAGTCGTGCTTGGCGGCGAGTGCTCTGTCTGGTCCAGTTAGTCGTGCTGGGGGCGAGTGCTCTGTCTGGGCCAGTTGGTCGTGCTGGGCGGCGAGTGCTCTGTCTGGTCCAGTTAGTTGTGCTGGGTGGCGAGTGCTCCTTCAGGCCCAGTTAGTCGTGCTGGACAGCGAGTGCTCTGTCTGGTCCAGTTAGTCGTGCTTGGGGGCGAGTGCTCTGTTTGGGTCAGTTAGTCGTGCTGGGCGGCGAGTGCTCTATCTGGGCCAGTTAGTCGTGCTGGGCGGCGAGTGCTCGGTCTTGTCCAGTAAGTCGTGCTTGGCAGCGAGTGCTCTGTCTGGTCCAGTTAATCGTGCTGGGGGCGAGTGCTCTATCTGGGCCAGTTAGTCGTGCTGGGCGGCGAGTGCTCGGTCTTGTCCAGTTAGTCGTGCTTGGCAGCGAGTGCTCTGTCTGGTCCAGTTAATCGTGCTGGGGGGCGAGTGCTCCCCCAGCGAGTGCTCTGTCTGGTCCAGTTAATCGTGCTGGGGGCGAGTGCTCTATCTGAGCCAGTTAGTCGTGCTGGGCGGCGAGTGCTCGGTCTTGTCCAGTTAGTCGTGCTTGGCAGCGAGTGCTCTGTCTGGTCCAGTTTATTTTTTGCTGGTCTTGGCGATAGATTGATATTCCTCGACACTCTATCTGCCGTCGTCGATGACGCGCCATCATGTTGCTGTCGTTGAATGAGTGACGCTCCATCACGCGCTGTCGTTGAATGAGTGACGCGCCATCATGTTGCTCTCGTTGAATGAGTGACGCGCCATCATGTTGCTGTCGTTGGATGAGAGACGCGTCATCATGTTGCTGCCCTTGAATGAGAGACGCGTCATCATGTTGCTGTCCTTGAATGAGTGACGCGCCATCATGTTGCTGTCGTTGAATGAGAGACGCACCATCATGTTGCTGTCCTTGAATGAGTAACGCGCCATCATGTTGCTGTCGTTGAATGAGAGATGCACCATCACGTTGCTGTCGTTGAATGAGAGACGCGCCATCATGTTGATATCGTTGAATGAGTGACGCGCCATCATGTTGCTGTCGTTGAATGAGAGACGAGCCATCATGTTGCCTTTCTTAAATGAGTGACGCGCCATCATGTTGCTGTCGTTGAATGAGCGACGCGCCATCATGTTGCTATCGTTGAATGAGTGATGCGCCATCATGTTGCTGTCATTGAATGAGTGACGCGCCATCATGTTGCTGTCGTTGAATGAGAGACGCGCTATCATGTTGCTGTCGTTGAATGAGTGACGCGTCATCATGTTGCTGTCGTTGAATGAGTGACGCGTCATCATGTTGCTGCCGTTGAATGAGTGACGCGTCATCATGTTGCTGTCGTTGAATGAGTGACGCGTCATCATGTTGCTGTCGTTGAATGAGTGACGCGTCATCATGTTGCTGTCGTTGAATGAGTGACGCGTCATCATGTTGCTGTCGTTGAATGAGTGACGCGTCATCATGTTGCTGCCGTTGGATGAGTGACGCGTCATCATGTTGCTGTCGTTGAATGAGTGACGCGTCATCATGTTGCTGTCATTGAATGAGTGACGCGCCATCATGTGGCTGTCGTTGAATGAGTGACGCGCCATCATGTGACTGTCGTTGATTGAGTGACGCGCCATCATGTGGCTGTTGTTGAATGAGTGACGCGTTATCATGTTGCTGTCGTTGAATGAGTGACGCACCATTATGTTGCTGTCGTTAAATGAGAGACGCGCAACAGTTAGGAAGGCAACAATTAATAGAGTGACACTTAGAAGGGCATCAATTTGCTCGTGAATTGCAGAAAAAGTCCCGTCCTTCAATATTGTAAAGTGATCACAAACACAAAGTCCCGTCCTTCAATATTGTTAGGTGATCACGAACACAAAGTCCCGTCCTTCAATATTGTTAGGTGATCACGAACACAAAGTCCCGTCCTTCGATTGTTAGGTGATCACGAACACACAGTCCCGTCGTTCAATATTGTTAGGTGATCACGAACACGCAGTCCCGTCGTTCAATATTGTTAGGTGATCACGAACACACAGTCCCGTCGTTCAATATAGTTAGGTGATCACGAACACACAGTCCCGTCGTTCAATATTGTTAGGTGATCACGAACACATAGCATTAGGTGACGTGGACTGCCCTGACACTCAGAAGACTATATGTATTCGACAATAAATGATAGACGAATCACGAATACGCTAGAAGGCTGGAGTAGGAAGGCTACTTCACCTTTGCAACACGATGATTGGAACATATTCCGCTGTACTGTTGGGTGATTGGTACGTTGGCGGAGGACGGGTGGTAAGGATTAGAAGTAAGGGGCTTACAAGATCTGGTAAGAAGATATATTGATAAAATGTCAACTACTATTTATGACATTTTGATAAAATTAACTTCTATCAATCGCGAAGCGTCGAGTACCGGCGCTGTATTCAATCTGTCTATATCATGACTGACTGTCTGTCTGTGTATCTAGCTCACCTTAGCAGTAATAGGCTAGGCGGAAATCAGAAGGTCCGACTGTAAATCGGGGGGAAATTGAGGCTCAACATAGTATTTGTTGTATCACAAATAATAAATACAGGACAACGGGCGAGAAAAAATAAAATTTCAAGACAAAAAGTAATCGTCGTTCACGAATACAACAAAAGGCCGGGCTGCGCCGTCAGCAAAGAGACAAAGTCTGATTCCGCCGTCAGCATAGCGACAAAATTTAATTACACCGTCAGCAAACCGACAAAGTTTGATTCTACCATCAACAAAGCGACACAGTTTGATTCCACCGTCAGCAAAGTGACAAAGTTGGATTCCGCCGTCAGCATAGCGACAATTTTCGATTCCACCGTCAGCAAAGCGACAAAGTTTGATTCCGCCGTCAGTAAAGGGACGAAGTTCGATTCCACCACCAGCGTCAAAGTTCAATTCCTCTGTCATCAAAGCAACAAAGTTCAACTCCACCATCAGCAAACCGACAAAGTTTGATTCCACCGTCAACAATGCGACACAGTTTGATTCCGCCGCCAGTAAAGCGACAAAGTTGGATGCCGCCGTCAGTGAAGCGACAAATCTCGATTCCACCATCAACAACGCGACAGAATTTGATTCCGATATCAGCATAGCGACAAAGTTTGATTCCGCTGTCAGCAAAGCGACAAAGTTCGTTTCCACCATCAGCAAAGCGTCAAAGTTCGATTCCACCGTCAGCAAACCGGCAAAGTTTACTCTAGCATGTATTTTTAAAAAGAACCCTGTTGCACTGTCTGTTTGTCTGTCTGCTTGTCTATCCGTCAGGCTGTCCAGTAATAGGATAAGGGACGATTAGGAAGGGCGATTCTGAAAAGGAAGGACGTCTAGGTCCATGACAGAATCTTTTGTACCACGAACACGGGGCAGTTGGCAAAGGGGGTTGGCATGCTATCCAAGCATATAAAACTGCGTTAAATTTAACCACCCACCCTTCACGGAGAGGGATGATTCTAAGCCGCGCCTTTAGTAGCTTTAGTGCTGCTCCGTTTGTGCATTCATTCAACACAAAAGCACACGACACACGCAACCACCATGCAACTGAAACACTTGGGAGGAGACAACGTCGCAGGCGTTTCCCGCCGCCGTTTGCCAATGCGTTGGAAGAGCATGGCATCCGGTAGTGAGGGGCGTACTGGTCCTGTAGTGACGAGCGTAGTAATTCGGTAGTGACGGGTGTAGTGATTCGGTAGTTACGGGTGTAGGGATTTGTTATTGACGGGTATAGTGATTCGGTAGCGACGAGTGTAGTGATTCGGTAGTGACGGGTGTAGTGATTCGGTAGTTACGGGTGTAGTGATTCTGTAGTAACGGGCGTTGTGATTCTGTGGTGACAAGCGTAGCGCTTCGGTAGTGACGGATGTAATGATGAACGTAGTGGTCTGGTAGGGCGTAGTGATTTGGTGGTGACGGGCGTAGTGGTTCGGTATTGACGAGCGTAGTGATCCGCTAGAGCGTAGTGATTCAGTAAGGACAAGCGTAGTGATCTGCTAGTGACGAACATAGTATTCCGGTCCTTACTGGTGGAGTATTCCGGTAGAGCGCACCCCACGGTGCAGTGTTACGAGGGGCGGGCTTTGTGTTTAGTCACGACCACTCACTCACTCGACGGAAACACGTTCATGTGCGAAAAAAGTGATGTCGGTTGCGAAGTATCGAATAATTAAAAGTTGTTTCCAAGTTTGTTGTTTGATATATAACAGTTATTCGTACTACACGTTTTCTTTATTAGCAGATTATCTCAATGATAATATCCATTAATTGATATTATGTTGGAAATAAAAGAGTATCATTAAAGTTTCTATCTATTCCAAAATATCTGAAAACGCTCACTATTTAACTTCACTCATGAGCTAATGCCGTGTACAGACCCCTCTCCCCCTCCACTGAGACAGCTTTCGCTGTATAATAACTCCATCACTAAATTGCAGGCGTTAATCCAGGGAAGTAACGATGATTTTATGCTTTAGGTAAGACGCTACGTAGATGAACACATCTTGAATAACGTCGAGTTAAACCCAAGTTTTTGTATAGAATTACGTTTTGCTTCTGTCTTTGCATTGTCTCGTAAAATAATACTTCCCTATCATTCCAGCGCGCTCTAAGATGACAATCATCGCCGGAACCCTCGCAGAAGCCACGTAATGATCTCACTCTGTGGTGCCACTCAGAGCCCCATTGGTAGGGTATTAGTTGGTCGTTAGGGGTGGAAGGTCTATGAAGCCTGTGAGTACAACTCTAGTGAGGCTCTCATTATTTAGTTTCATTTAAGTTTTCACTTCCGACCGCCTTTTCTCTCTCTCTAACAGGCGACCAATGGTTTAATAACCATGAGGCTGATAGTTTAATGAACACGTCCTGTCAATAAAACGTGTGACTTGAACACAAGAGGGTGGACTGCAAGCACTGCATGCTGCAGCTCGTATGAGGCGTGAAAAACGTAGAGTGAATTAGTCATCTCCACGTGAACAGGTGCGAAAAACGTATAGTGAATTAGTCATCTTCACATGAACAGGTGCGAAATACGTAAAGTGAATTAGTCTTATCCACATTAACAGGTGCGAAATACGTACAGTGAATTAGTCATCTTCACATGAACAGGTGCGAAATACGTATAGTGAATTAGTCATCTCCACATGAACAGGTGCGAAATACGTATAGTGAATTAGTCATCTCCACATGAGCAGGTGCGAAATACGGATAGTGAATTAGTCATCTTCACATGAACAGGTGCGAAATACGTATAGTGAATTAGTCATATCCACATGAACACGTGCGAAATACGTGTAGTGAATTAGTCATCTTCACATGAACAGGTGCGAAATACGTGTAGTGAATTTGTCATCGCCACATGAACAGGTGCGAAATACGTGTAGTGAATTAGGCGTCTTCACATGAACAGGTGCGAAATACGTATAGTGAATTAGTCATATCCACATGAACAGGTGCGAAATATGTATAGTGAATTAGTCATCTTCATATGAACAGGTGCGAAATACGTAAAGTGAATTAGTCATCTTCCCATGAACAGGTGCGAAATACATATAGTGAATTAGTCATCTCCACATGAACAGGTGCGTAATACATAAAGTGAATTAGTCATCTTCACATGAACAGGTGCGAAATACGTAGAGTGAATTAGTCATATCCACATGAACAGGTGCAAAATATGTATAGTGAATTAGTCATCTTCATATGAACAGGTGCGAAATACGTAAAGTGAATTAGCCATCTTCACATGAACAGGTGCGAAATACGTACAGTGAATTAGTCATCTCCACATGAACAGGTGCGAAATACGTAAAGTGAATTAGTCATCTTCACATGAACAGGTGCGAAATACGTAGAGTGAATTAGTCATATCCACATGAACAGGTGCGAAATACGTAGAGTGAATTAGTAATCTCCACATGAACAGGTGCGAAATACGTATAGTGAATTAGTCATCTCCACATGAACAGGGGCGGGATACGTTTAGTGAATTAGTCATATCCACATGAACAGGTGCGAAATACGTAGAGTGAATTAGTCATCTGCCCATAAACAGGTGCGAAATACGTATAGTGAATTAGTCATCTCCACACGTTTGATAACTGATAAAATTACAGAATTCTTAGAATCAAACAAATTGATTGGTGACTCCCAGCATGGCTTTAGGCACAACCGTTCCTGTCTTACAAATCTGCTACTCTTTTTCAGAAATATAATCGAAAACCACGACACAAAATCTCCAATCGATATCATTTACCTTGACTTTCAAAAGGCCTTTGACAAAGTTCCACACAAGCGCCTAATTAGTAAATTGCACAGCATCGGTATTCGAGGCGAGCTTAACAGCTGGATAAAATGCTGGCTTACAGACAGACGGCAGCGAGTTGTACTTAACGGAGCTTCCTCCCCCTGGGGTAACGTTACAAGCGGCGTGTCTCGAGGATCCGTGTTAGAGCCAGTTCTCTTTATAATATTCATTAACGATCTCGATAGCAACGTACTCTCTAACATTAGCAAGTTTGCAGACGATACTAAGATCGGAGGAAAAGTGCAAACTGAACTAGAGTGTCAACAGATCCAACTAGACTTGAACAA
>SDVV010022273.1:0-12979 GCA_016164225.1 Gammarus roeselii | reverse complement strand
TAGGAGTGGGTGAGGAAGATAGGAGTGGGTGAGGAAGATAGGAGTGGGTGAGAATGATGTCATGCATGGTGGGTGAGGATGATAGGAGTGGGTGAGGATGATAGGAGTGGGTGAGGAAGATAGGAGTGGGTGAGGAAGATAGGAGTGGGTGAGGATGATGCCATGCAAGGTGGGTGAGGATGATAGGAGTGAGTGAGGAAGATAGGAGTGGGTGAGGAAGATAGGAGTGGGTGAGGAAGATAGGAGTGGGTGAGGAAGATAGGAGTGGGTGAGGAAGATAGGAGTGGGTGAGAATGATGTCATGCATGGTTGGTGAGGATGATAGTAGTGTGTGAGGAAGATAGAAGTGGGTGAGGAAGATAGGAGTGGGTGAGGAAGATAGGAGTGGGTGAGGAAGATAGGAGTGGGTGAGAATGATGTCATGCATGGTGGGTGAGGATGATAGGAGTGGGTGAGGATGATAGGAGTGGGTGAGGAAGATAGGAGTGGGTGAGGAAGATAGGAGTGGGTGAGGATGATGCCATGCAAGGTGGGTGAGGATGATAGGAGTGAGTGAGGAAGATAGGAGTGGGTGAGGATGATGCCATGCAAGGTGGGTGAGGATGATAAGAGTGAATGAGGATGAGTAAAACCATGGTCAAATAGAATCACATTGTTCAATACAGCTGCCGTTACAACTTCTCTGCCAAAAGAGGCGACCAACAATAAAAACGCCAGTAACTTGTGGTGTTGAATCTTGCGGCTATTGTGGCGACTGCTACACAGTTAACTTTGTCAACCAGCGCCGGGGGTTAAACAGGAAATTGTGTTTGCTCACACGAACACACAAGACCGGTCCCATATGGCACGCCTAGTTCGCTTGTGAGAGTTCTGGTCAGTGCACCGAGGAACGTGCTTGCCGGAACGTGAAGTAAAGTACACCGAGGAACGTGCTTGCCGGAACGTGAAGTAAAGTGCACCGAGGAACGTGCTCGCCGGAACGTGAAGTAAAGTACATCGAGGAACGTGCTTGCAGACACGTGAAACAAGATCAGGGACGCGTTCAAGAGACTGCTCGGAGGAAGGTAGGATGCCGCAAGGCAGTGTACAGGGCTGCTCGTAGGATGACGCGAGGCAGCGTACAGGGCTGCTCGTAGGATAAGGCGAGGCAGTGTACAGGGCTGCTCGTAGGATAAGGCGGAACAGTGTACACGGCTGCTCGTAGGATAAGGCAGAGCAGTGTACACGGCTGCTCGTAGGGTAAGGCAAGGCTGTGTACAGGGCTGCTCGTAGGATAAGGCGAGACAGTGTACACGGCTGCTCGTAGGATAAGGCGAGGCAGTGTACACGGCTACTCGTAGGATAAATCGGGCAGTGTGCCCGGCTGCTCGTAGGATAAGGCGAGGCAGTTTACAGGGCTGTTCGTAGGATAAGGCGGAGCAGCGTACACGGCTGCTCGTAGGGTAAGGCGAGGCTGTGTACAGGGCTGCTCGTAGGATAAGGCGAGGCAGTGTACAGGGCTGCTCGTAGGGTAAGGCGAGGCTGTGTACAGGGCTGCTCGTAGGATAAGGCGAGGCAGTGTACAAGGCTGCTCGTAGGATGACGCGAGGCAGTGTACAGGGCTGCTCGTAGGGTAAGGCGAGGCAGTGTACACGACTGCTTGTAGGATAAGGCGAGGCAGTGTACAGGGCTGCTCGTAGGATGAGGCGAAGCAGTGTACAGGGCTGCTCGTAGGATAAGGCGAGGCAGTGTACAGGGCTGCTCGTAGGATGACTCGAGGCAATACAGGGCACGATCAGAGGTTCCTCGATTGCATCACTCCAGGTGGTCCATTAATATGAATCTTTACCAAGGGCTGTGTACTTGTACCTGTACATCGCAGTGTAGCCTCCAAACACGGGTGCGGACCGTAGATACTCGTCAAAACAGTCCAGATAATTACTACCTTTCTTCCTAATCACCGAACCCCACCTGCATGACCACCTGACGTCAATCCCCACATGCCAGTGATGTATTTAAAATGGAGCCTGACCACCTTACATCCCACCTGCCAACGATACATATCGAAGTGAAGCCTCGTGGCGCGCCTCCCACCTGCCAATGATACATATCGAAGTGAAGCCTCGTGGCGCGCCTCCCACCTGCCAATGATACATATCGAAGTGAAGCCTCGTGGCGCGCCTCCCACCTGCCAATGATACGTCAAAGTGAAGCCTAATGGCGCGCATCTCACCTGCCAATGATACATATCGAAGTGAAGCCTAATGGCGCGCATCCCACCTGCCAATGATACATATCGAAGTGAAGCCTCATGGCGCGCATCTCACCTGTCAATGATACATATCGAAGTGAAGCCTCGTGGCGCGCAACAAAAAATGCACGCTACTTCGTGGCGGGTCAAGGACGAAGAAATTCGAGATTTATTTCGGGTGCGCATTTACGGTACCTCAGACTTTGTTTAATTGACTCAACCTTTATTGAGGTATTGAGACCGGTTGACAAATTACAGAAATGTCAGAATACACTAATGATGCGTACCAAGTCTTCGTCAGCGTGAGCTGCTCTAAAGACAACATTTTGCACTAGAATATACTCACTATAAACTTGTATGTAACTGCAGGGGCCAAACTGTGGCGCAACATCCCACCAAGCGATGGAACATAGTGGAAATTATCTAGTCTTTATTGTTCAATGTCAAAAAGAATAAAAACGTAGCATTGGATTCAAAGAAAAATACGTACAATAAGTGAGGTCAACAGGCATTTACTTGATCATGACAGTCTAAGGTGGAAATTTACATTTAATAAAGAAACCGAGAGTAGAAAATGCCCAACATGAGGTCTATTTTCATTTACACGCATAATGTTCAGCATACACAAACATAAATTTTAATACCAAATGTCTAGTTAATATGACAAGTAACATCTGCACAGGAAAGAAGAACATTTCAACGAGTAATGAAAGAAGGGGAAGATAATTACAAAATGTCTACATGAACGAGATGACAGGATATTTGAGTGGATGATCAAAGAACTGGAAGTGTCCTTAAAAGGACACAATGAGTGGATGATCAAAGAAATGAAAGTATCTTTAAAGTGACACTGATTGACAACAAATAGTTAACATGGTAAATTGAAGAGAGGAAGCACGTCACGTTCAAGTTTGAAGAGGTGTAATTCCAGTTGGCGTTTGAAGGCTCACACAGAGAACAATATCGTGATCGTGACCAGAAGATGGTTGGGCCAACAGGATTGTGTGGTTACCAGTCACATTATTGTATTTCCTGTCATGAGTACAATTTCGTATCTTCGCAGGTCAGCGAGGCGCGCAACACGATCATACCGTCATTATACCAGTCCGGTACGAGGCCCTACTGTCATTATACCAGCCCGGTACGAGGCACTACCGTCATTATACCGGTACGGTACGAGGCACTACTAACTGTCATTATACCAGTCCGGTACGAGGCACTACTAACTGTCATTATACCAGTCCGGTACGAGGCACTACCGTCATTATACCGGTCCGGTACGAGGCACTACTAACTGTCATCATACCAGTCCGGTACGAGGCACTTCTAACTGCCGTCATACCAGTCCGGTAGGAGGCACTACTGTCATTATACCAATCCGGTACGAGGCACTACTAACTGTCATTATACCAGTCCGGTACGAGGCACTACTAACTGCCATTATACCAGTCCAGTACGAGGCACTACTAACTGCCATTATACCAGTCCAGTACGAGGCACTACTAGCTGCCATTATACCAGTCCAGTACGAGGCACTACTAGCTGCCAGTATACAAGTCCGGTACGAGGCACTACTAACTATCATTATACCAGTCCGGTACGAGGCACTACTAACTGTCATTATACTAGTCCGGTACGAGGCACTACTAACTGCCATCATACCAGTCCGGTAGGAGGCACTACTGTCATTATACCAGTCCGGTACGAGGCACTACTAACTGCCATCATACCAGTCCGGTACGAGGCACTACCGTCATTATACCAGTCCGGTACGAGGCACTACTAACTGCCATCATACCAGTCCGGTACGAGGCACTACCGTCATTATACCATTCCGGTACGTGGCACCACTAACTGTCATTATACCAGTCCGGTACGAGGCAATACTAACTCATTATACCAGTCCGGTACGAGGCACTACTAACTGCCATCATACCAGTCCGGTACGAGGCACTACTGTCATTATACCAGTCCGCTACGAGGCACTACTAACTGTCACTATACCAATCCGGTACGAGGCACTACTGACTGTCATTATACCAGTCCGGTACGAGGCACTACTGTCATTATACCAGTCCGGTACGAGGCACTACTAACTGTCATTATACCAGTCCGGTACGAAGCACTACTAACTGCCATTATACCAGTCCGGTAGGAGGCACTATTGTCATTATACCAGTCCGGTACGAGGCACTACTAACCGTCATCATACCAATCCGGTACGAGGCACTACTAACTGTCACTATACCAGTCCGGAGCGAGGCACTACTTACTGCCATTATACCAGTCCGGTACGAGACACTACTGTCATTATACCAGTTCGGTACGAGGCACTATCAACTGCCATTATACCAGTCCGGTACGAGGCACTACTAACTGTCATTAAACCAGTCCGGTACGAGGCACTACTAACTGCCATTATACCAGTCCGGTACGAGGCACTACTAACTGACATTATACCAGTCCGGTACGAGGCACTACTAACTGTCATTATACCAGTCCGGTACGAGGCACTACTAACTGCCATTATACCAGTCCGGTACGAGGCACTACTAACTATCATTATACCAGTCCGGTACGAGGCACTACTAACTGCCATAATACCAGTCCGGTACGAGGCACTACTAACTGTCATTATACCAGTCCGGTACGAGGCACTACTAACTGCCATAATACTAGTTCGGTACGAGGCACTACTAACTGTCATTATACCAGTCCGGTACGAGGCACTACTAACTGCCATTATACCAGTCCGGTACGAGGCACTACTAACTGCCATTATACCAGTCCGGTACGAGGCACAACTAACTGCCATTATACCAGTCCGGTACGAGGCACTACTAACTGTCATTATACCAGTCTGGTACGAAGCACTACTAACTGTCATTATACCAGTCCGGTACAAGGCACTACGTACTGTCATTATACCAGTTCGGTACGAGACGACTATGATCGCAGAACAACTTCTATAAGAGGAATTAGATCGCTATGCCATTAGTTCACATTAGATCACTATGCCATTAGTTCACATTAGATCACTATGCCATTAGTTCACATTAGATCACTATGCCATTAGTTCACATTAGATCACTATGCCATTAGTTCACATTAGATCACTATGCCATTAGTTCACATTAGATCGCTATGCCATTAGTTCACATTAGATCGCTATGCCATTAGTTCACATTAGATCACTATGCCATTAGTTCACATTAGATCGCTATGCCATTAGTTCACATTGAGCAGAACGTCACTTAGCATGGCTTTGCTTTGTTCGTAGCAGAACTCGGGTAGCGTGTACGTATTCAAACATTTAAAATGAACAACATTGATTGAACAACGATCCAGGTATCCAAAGCTAATTTTTCAAACTTCAGAACATTTACATCGCTTCTGGACAGAAACAGGTCGTCGAACAATTAATGATTGATTCGAAATGAAGAAGCGCATTGATAATTGTATAAATCGCTTAGTTCTTAGAACCGACGCAACGCACTTAGAATACAAGTTGCCCAACATCATGGGTAACTCAATTAGTGTACCACAACCCAACGCACTTAGAATACAAGTTGCCCAACATCATGGGTAACTCAATTAGTGTACCACAACCCAACGCACTTAGAATACAAGTTGCCCAACATCATAGGTAACTCAATTAGTGTACTACAACCCAACGCACTTAGAATACAAGTTGCCCAACATCATGGGTAACTCAGTTAGCGTACCACAACCCAACGAACGCACTTAGAATACAAGTTGCCCAACATCATAGGTAACTCAATTAGTGTACCACAACCCAACGCACTTAGAATACAATTTGCCCAACTTTCAAGGGTAACCCAATTATTGGGTACCACTGTATTCGTCCTGCAGAATAGAAAAAACAAAGCTTAATTGCCGTGTTTAAACTCTTTTTTTTTTAGGCTTTGCTCCTCAATAAAGGCCAATTGTGCGTGACTCAATATGGTCGGGCTGATCTTCTTAGTGAAGAAGCAGCTAAATAAGCAATTTGTAAAGCATGTCAGAGCAATCTATTCTGCTCCTGTCCTGATGACGGGGAACACAACGATACTGGTTACATCGTGTCGCTGCACTGTCCTCAGTAAATCACTGTTAGGAGGACAACACGGATCACGGTGTTTACAAGTGTAAGGAGACAACAACAGGCCCTTTAGCCCATCCGGGCTGCCTTTTGATAGTAAGAAGATTAGTTCTGAAGTAGAACGTCTAAGATAGCATCATGTGTCTGCATTTTCTGTTTCAATAAATCAGGAAAGAGAAAGTTTGTTGAAGGAAATAGCATTTGACGATAATACTCGAAACAACTCAAATCAGCACCTGATGAGAAAGCCACCGACCCACGGTGTTGATCCGAAATTGTCACAGTTTCATTCCTCGTTAAACCAATGCTGACCGGCGTCATTGCTGAACATTGTTTTGCAACGAGCAGGTACCAATGCTGGAGACCTTCTTTACCGTGCTAGTGCCAGTGCCGGGCACTAATTTAATCGTATAAGTGTCAATGCCGGACACCATTTTTCACGCAATATACTGTGAAAGTGCTACAGATGGGATCTTTTTAACGGCAATTTTGGTAGAATTTGTCAAGCCGTGATTTAAACGCTTCGATTGTATCGCTGTTCTCAACTTCCGCGGGAAGTCTGTTCCATTCTTTGACAACCCTTTACGTGAAGAAATTGAGCGTGATATCGAGTGTAAAACGCTTGCCAACAATTTTGTATCCATTATTCCTGGTCACTTCGTTCGCATCTAAAGTGAAAAGGCTTGCTCGCTCGACGTTTTCCTTCCCCTTCCCAATCTTCAACACTTCGATCATGTCACTTCTGACTCTACGTTTCTCTAGCGAATAAAGGTTGAGTTCGCAGTCTCTCTTTGCACGATTTATTGCGCAGCGAAGGGATTAGTTTGGTAGCCCTACGTTGGACCTCCTCTTATTTAATAATGTATTTTTTGAGGTATGGGGACCAGAATTGGACGGAATACTCTAAGTGCGGTCTAACAAATGCAGTGCATAACATGCGAAAACTATTTCTGCTCTTGTACGAGATTGTGCGGGATATCATGCCTAACATTTGATTGCCTGTTTCGGCTGCATCGTTACATTACTTCCTGCTTTTCAAGTCGTTACTAATGATGACACCTACATCTCTTTCTTCTGTGACAGGTATCAGTTTTTTTTCGGTCATTGAATATTCGTGTTTAGGGTTATGGTGACCAATGTGCATAACTTTACACATGTCGACATTGACATTCATTTGCACCTTTTCTGATCATTCAACAGTTTTGTTCAAGTCTAATTGGATCTGCTCACACTCGAGTTTGGTTTGCACTTTTCCTCCTAGCTTGGTATCGTCTGCAAACTTACTAATGTTCGAGAGCATTTTGCTGTCGAGATCGTTTATGAATATTATGAAGAGAACTGGACCTAACACAGATCCTTGGGGCACGCCGCTTCTAACTTTACCCCAATCGGAGATAGTTCCATCAAGTACGACTCGCTGCCGTCTATCCGTGGGCCAGATTTTTATCCAGCTATCGAGTTCACCTCGAATACCGATACTGTGCACTTCACTAACCAGCCGTTTGTGAGGAATTTTATCGAAAATCAAGGTGAATTATGTCGATCGGAGATTCCGCGTCGTGAAATTAAATTATATTCTTAAAAAATAGCAGCAGGTTAGTAAGATACGAACGATTGCATCTAAAGCCATGCTGAGGGTCACCTATCAACTGATTTGATTCTAAGAATTCTTTAATTGTGTCCGTGATCAAACTTTCCATCAATTTGCCTATGACTGAAGTGTGACTAATGGGACAATAATTCTCGAGACACTTTCTGTCCCTTTTTTCAAAAATTGGGGTGACGTTGGCCTTTTTCATTGTAAGGGGCAGGTGCCATTTGTGAGAGATTGGGTGTAAATGTTTGCTAGATGTTCAGCAATTTCGTTCTTAGTCTCTCGGTATTCTGGGATGAACTTGGGCTGGACCTGAAGATTTTGTGACTTTCAATTTTTCTATACAATTAATAACTTCGGCAGATAAAAAGTTCACTGTGCTGAGGGATTTAATTTGTCTTTGAGCTATGATATCTTCAGGATTAGGAATAGCCGGATTCCCTGACGTTAATACAGAACAGAAAAATTGGTTAAGCAGGGCACATATTTTAGTGTCGTCAGTTTCTAGCTCACCCATATAATTTTCAAGGGAGCCAACTACAGATCTTGATTTTTTTTTGCTAGATATATAACTGAAAAATTGTTTTGGATTAGTTTTGGCGTTGACCGCAATTTCATTTTCATAATATTTTTCCTTTCGTTTCTGGACAGTCTTAAAAATCCTTCTGATTTTGAATTCATTTTTTGCAGCATCGTCGTGTGCGTACTTCTGTTTAATTGAGTGCTTTGATTTCTTTTGCGACTAAAGGCGCTGCAATTCTCCTTTTATAGTAATTCGGCTGATTGACTGCTGTTCGCCTGTTTTTGCGAGGGACATGATCATTTTCAATACTTTGAGTGCTCTCAAAAAAATTGTTTAGCGATTGATTAACATCTTGTGCGAGGGGGATATTAGCTGACGCCATTGCCTTTCTTAAGCTATAAAAGTTAGCTAATCTGAAGTTAGGGACTTTTTCGCAGTTGATTGACGATTTCAACTCGAGCTCAATTATAAAACGGATACAGTTGGGGTTGCTAGTTCCGAGGGGCTCACCCTATTCGACGTTCGTGACATGAGTCACTTGCACTTGATAGAAGATCAAGAATATTGCTACCTCTTTTAGGTGTCTTTGTCAATTGGGTCATAAACTTATCGTCAACAAAATCAATCAGGCGTTAGCCAGTGGCTGTACATTCTTCTGTTTCCCAATCGATGTCAGGAATATTGAAGTCTCCAAGTACAATACTGTTTTGTGTTCTGACGACACCGACATCATCTGCGACAATGTTCTTGGGAAGACGATAAACTTGTGTGAGTTGACACTGTGTTTATCGACTACTTGAATTGATACTGTGTCGTGTCTGCTGCTTGGAATATAAACTTCTATTATTTGTAGAGTATTTTTGACGAGAAACAATGCTCCTCCACCCGCACGGCCTGCTTAGTCTATCTTTGAGAAATAATGAAATCCGCCCAGATAATTTCTAGCGCTCGATTTCATCCACGATTTTGTGATGGCTATTATGTCGATTTTTTGTTAATTGAGAGTATTCCTAATTCGTTGACTTTGTCTCGGAGACTACCAGCGTTTATATAGTAAACTTTGAGAGTATTGTTGCCAGAAACTCTTCGGTTGCGGTCGGGGATCGCTGTGTTACTTCGGTGGACGTTTTTGTTAGTGGTGAATCTATTTTTGTTGACTGGGCCTCTATCGTTACTGCAGGGTCCGTGATTGCTACTTTCTCGGGCGGCGGCCGTCGATTCTTTCCGTTGGGAAGTAATGGCGGAGCAGTGTTGGGCGTCGAAAATGTTTTTTGTTTTTTTATTTCGGTGGTGAGACCAGCACAGATTTTCTGAAGGATGTTTTCGAGGGTATGAAGCCCAGACGTGTTGATGCGGGCCTAGTGTTGGTGATTCTATTTAATTCATAATTTTGGAGATTGATCATCGTTTCCCACTGGTCCGAGAATGAGATTTGTTGTGCTTTGCAGAAAGTTGCTATGCGGTTGTTCAGAAATATCATCTTGCTCACTCTGTATCTTCTTTGGTTTGGATGGGGCAGGATGACAGTGACATGGATGTTCGCGTGCGATCGTTAGACGTTTGTTAGCATGGTTTCATACCTTACCCATGTTTCTCCCGTCTGCGCCACCACGCCTTTTTCCTCGACTTGTAGTATGATCGGTTTAGAAGAAAGTTTGTTTTTCTTTCTGATTATTAATTTCCAAGCCTGGTTTACAGAGTATTTCTTTATTGTGTTAGGATGACTACACGGATCGTGCTGATGTGTTAGGATGCCTGCACGGATTGTGCTGTTGTGTTAGCATGACTACACGGATCGTGTTGATGTGTTAGCGTGACTACACGGATCGTGCTGTGTTAGCGTGACTACACGGATCGTGCTGTTGTGTTAGGGTGACTACACGGATCGTGCTGTTGTGTTAGGATGACTACACGGATTGTGCTGTTGTGTTAGAATGACTACACGGATCGTGCTGTTGTGTTAAGATGACTACACAGATCGTGCTGTTGTTAGGGTGACTACACGGATCGTGCTGTTGTGTTAGCATGACTACACGGATCGTGCTGTTGTGTTTGCATGACTGTACGGATCGTGCTGTTTTGTTAGCATGACTGTACGGATCGTGCTGTTGTGTTAGCATGACTGTACGGATCGTGCTGTTGTGTTAGGATGACTACACGGATCGTGCTATTGTGTTAGGATGACCACACGGATTGTGCTGCTGTGTTAGGATGACTATACGGATCTTGCTGTTGTTTTAGAATGATTACACGGATCGTGCTGTGTTAGGATGACTGCACGGATTGTGCTGTTGTGTTAGGATGACTACACGGATCTTGCTGTTGTTTTAGAATGACTACACGGATCGTGCTGTGTTAGGATGACTGCACGGATCTTGCTGTTGTGTTAGCATGACTACACGGTTCGTGCTGTTGTGTTAGCACGACAGTACGGATCGTGCTGTTGTGTTAGCACGACTGTACGGATCGTGCTGTTGTGTTAGCATGACTGTACGGATCGTGCTGTTGTGTTAGGATGACTATACGAATCGTGCTGTAGTGTTAGGATGACACTACGCGGATCGTGCTGTTGTGGGCATAACGACAATGTTCTGCTGTTGTGATCACTGTACCACGATGACTATTTGCTTCTTGTGACAACGATGCTGTTCTTTGTGTGTACCTATACTGCTAGTCGTCTTCACATCTGCATCAATAGAACTCCATGTTATAGCAGCTCTGTATTTTAGAGCTAGTCGGGATTGTGTCGATGAGTTACTGTCAAGTTGCATTAAAAATAGGATTACATCTCACGAAATATCGTCATCAATGCTAGTTAATTGATTCAACGCTTTACAAATAAATACTGCAGCGAACGAGTGAATGATGTGACGGAGTGGGCGTATACTTCGCTGACACAAGAGGCAACGTGTGGTCACGTCTGTTAGCATGTGATAGTGTTCTGATGACCCTCTTTGACGAGGAATGATAGGTCTTAGGTTTGGTTTGCAGGTAGAAGTATACACGTTTGTGCAAATCAGGGACGGATGATTTAAGTTGAAGTATTCAAGACTTTTGCAGGTGTTGTTAGACACTTTGGGATTTGTTTCGGGATGTTATACGATTTGGATCCTTTGCCGGCAACAAAAGCGACTCGATTTTTCCAGTGAAGTTTCCTTGTCTACCATTACACCTGGAACTTCGTTTGGGCGGCATATAGATCAGGTCGACCTTTCGAAACGACCTCTGTGTTAGGAATGGGTATTCTTCTCCTGAAAAATATCATGCCCTGCGTCTTGTCATTTGATGTCAGCCTATCGGATGTTCACCGCACTAGGCAGCCACTAGAGGCGCCCAAGACAGGGACCTCTGCCCTGTCTCTTCATTTCGTCTAGTTCACCTCACTTGGCAGCCACTAGAGGCACCCAAGACAGGGACCTCTGCCCTGTCCCTTCTTTTCGTCTTGTTCAGCGCACTTGGCAGCCACTATAGAGCGCCAAAGTATTTTCTTCTCACTGAATACTATAGTAAATGCCATGAACATCTTCTGAATATCAAATCATTACCTCTTGAACTAATAGTCAATTGAATTAATCCTATCATCTTTGGTAATATCGCCAGTTCTGTGAATTAGGCCTTGTGTAGGCCTGCCTGGTTACGAGGAAAGTTAAGACTAACATAATCTTATTATGTTCCTCCAACTCTCAGGTAAACCAGACACTCGGCTTTACGTTTCAATCAGCCTTTTATGACTCAATAGTTCGATCAACGCCTCCGTGGCCTAATGGATAAGGCATTGGCCTCCTAAGCCAGGGATTGCGGGTTCGAGTCCCGCCGGAGGTTATAATTATTTTTTATTAAAATTTACTACACTTTCCTTTCACAGTACTTGGCATATTGAACATTTTTATCTACAAAATATCTTTCCACTGGTAAAGCCAAAACTACAAACAAAAAGAATCCAACCTCCGGCGGGACTCGAACCCGCAATCCCTGGCTTAGGAGGCCAATGCCTTATCCATTAGGCCACGGAGGCATGGAAGTTAAGGACCTGAAGTCTAATGTTGAGCCGAGGTTGTGTACTAACAAATACTTGCAAAATGACATCACTCGCTGGAGTGATTTTCTCGTAAACGTGGCAGCAGGAAAAAAGAGTAAATGGCCCACGCCAAGAAGCATGGAACAGATGCGATGAGCAGGCCCTTGCCAGGAAAGTGAGACAGGCAGGAGACATACAAGCGACACGTGCTCAGACCACAACCAAGTTCTGGCCAACCACCCGCGACGACATTAAAGTAGGTCGTTATTGGTCAACCTTTAGCTAGAATCAAAAACTGCTCTCGTCGATTAGTTTGGATCTTCATTAAGGGGTAGAATGGGAAGAGTACTGTTATGATGAGGGGTAGAATGGGAAGAATACTGTTATGATGAGGGGTAGAATGAAAAGAGTACTGTTATGATGAGGGGTAGAATGGGAAGAGTACTGTTATGATGAGGGGTAGAATGGGAAGAGTACTGTTATGATGAGGGGTAGAATGGGAAGAGTACTGT
>SDVV010022272.1:0-12980 GCA_016164225.1 Gammarus roeselii | reverse complement strand
TTTCTCGACAGAATAATAGAAACGTATAAATAATACAACCAATCTCTTAGCACTCTGTATTACATACAATCATGTTTAAAAACTCCACGCAGCTATGTTAAAACTTGCAAACAAAGAGCTCAGATGTGGGGACACATCAGTCAAAATAAGAAAGGGAGGTGTTATGATTGGCCTCATCTGGTACATGTTTATATACAAAAAGACTTGTAACGAACACTATTTTATCGAAGGGTGCGTAGAGTGTGTCCCTTGAAGCAGAGCAGGACTTAAGCCTGTTAACTCCCTTAGCTCAAATTTCAAGGAGGTCCCTTGCCTTGCATTTATTTAATTCCCCTCCGATGTTTGTCTTAGAAGGAACAGGTGGCAGCCGGACAGATCATGTAACGTAGGAGACAGTGACGAGTTAGGACCATTCACAGGGGCCATGTGCATGTCATCGATAGGGAAGGGGAAACTAGAAGCTATTACAGTGTTTAACGCAGGGTTATTTCTATTGTTCAAGATGGGAGGAGCCACAAAATCCGTTACAAGACTCAATTGTATATCTGCCAATGGGGACTCTGTATTAGAAGGCCCGCCTCTTCGATGACCCAAAAGGGTGAATCCTCTCCCTCGATTGGAGGATCTCCTTCAATTTCATGATCATGGCCCACCGACTTAGCCTTCGGGGGCAGCCGAGCCACGGAGGGTAGCATACTCACTTGGCAGCGGCCGCAGACCTCGCACCCCACACACTCCCTCGCTATAGGCACACACCCCACTCTACAACATGCTCGTCTTACGCGTGTTACATATCTTTGGCTGTTAATCACTTGTGTGACTTGTGTTTATACTCAGTATTCTATTGTTAGAATAACCTTTGCCTTGTTAACTACTACAAAAAGACAACATAACAGGTCACCATTATTAGATGTTGGTCACCATTATTAGACGTTGGTCACCATTATTAGACGTTGGTCACCATTATTAGATGTTGGTCACCATTATTAGATGTTGGTCTCCATTATTAGATGTTGGTCACCATTATTAGATGTTGGTCACCATTATTAGATGTTGGTCACCATTATTAGATGTTGGTTACCATTATTAGATGTTGATCACCATTATTAGATGTTGATCACCATTATTAGTTGTTGATCACCATTATTAGATGTTGGTCACCATTATTAGATGTTGGTCACCATTATTAGATGTTGGTCACCATTATTAGATGTTGGTCACCAGTATTAGAAGTTGGTCACCATTATTAGATGTTGGTCACCATTATTAGATGTTGGTCACCATTATTAGATGTTGGTCACCATTATTAGATGTTGGTCACCATTATTAGATGTTGGTCACCATTATTAGATGTTGGTCACCATTATTAGATGTTGGTCACCATTATTAGATGTTGGTCACCATTATAAGATGTTGGTCACCATTATTAGATGTTGGTAAACGAACATTTTGCACGGCTTTTGTGGAGTTGACGGGAGGCACGCTTCCGTATTGCCGAGTACCAAAGGTCTGACCACCATGATCAAGTTTATCAGGTCGGAGCAGGTATCCTCACAGGTATCGAGCATGGGTCTGTTCCCAGGAGGATTGAAATTTTATGAGGCGTGAATTCAACAGGATTGTGGCGAAGATTGGACACAGAGGTAGATTGGTTCTGATACACGTCGTGTTCAGTGTCACATTGCCAGCAATATAAGAAATAGTTTTATTTATGCTAAGAATATCCTAGTTTGACCAGTTCTAAGGAGTAGAAATGAATTATAATATTGTATTTTCATGTTTTATCCAATTTGAAACGCTCTCCCGAGGAATAGCAATAAAATGAAGCGCCCCTTTGTGGTCGCGTACCATGAAATGTTTTTATCTTGCATTAACATCACATAGGCATCGAATACGCTGGCCTAATGATGATATTGATCAGCGATAATAGCCATAATGTTCATATTATTCTTTGTCTTGTATGTGACTATAACAGTGATTGTTCGCCTTTTTCATTTTAGTCTAGCACGATAGCAGCTAGCGCGAACAGTGGGAAACATCTCCGCTCAGCTCAAGGATGCGAGCATCTCATCTCTACAACTTTTGAGCATTCGCTATCGCACTTTTTTATAATTTAAAATACTAAAAAATTGTTCATAGCTCACAATAAATAATGAATTATGCGAAAGAAACCAACACTATTCCAACTCAGCGGTTCTACCTTCCCTTCGCCAGCTAATTGAAGAGTCGTGGTTGTCTGAATGCACTCAAGACTCAATTCACGTTTGAAACACAAATGAATTCAATTCAAATATTTAGTATAAGTCGAGCTAGGATATCTTCAGAAGGTAAGATACATATTTTTTTATTGCTCAGCATATCGGATGCTGCAATCCCATAATGAGGGAAACGGACAGCCAAACCAAACCAGCCTACACCCATTAAAGTACAAAGGCCTATACATTATTTGTTGGACCACATCGAACTTGGATTCAGTTTCCCCGAATGTAGTCAGCGTAATTATTGTCATGGTGCATAGGGTGTTGATTAATAGAGTCTCCTTGTAGTGGAGTTCATGAAATATTTGACTTGAAGCATATCAATTTTGAACACGTTTGTTGCCATCAACCGAGCATTGCTGTTTGTTCCCCAATATCAGTGGATCGGGGAGAATTGTTCAAATATACGTGGACTCCTCAGCTGGAACTAATTTATGAAAGGATTCCTCATTCCACTATGCTACAGAATATCAAATCATTATTCTATGTATTTATTTGCGTTTAAATTTCAGACATTTTGTTCTCAGAAAAATAAATAAAGAAGCATTTCAGAAGCCTCACGGACATACATGAGTTCAGAAGAAACAGTGTGCGGGTTACCGCTCTAATTTGCCATGAACTGCATAAAATGTAGGTAAATATTTTGTGAATGGTACAACAAACACAATCACGCTGACGAAATCAAACTATGGACGCATTTCGAACCAAACACGGCAGAGCGGTTTATTCCCAGCTTTACAATATGTTCGAGCTCTTTGTTCGGACCGTACCTCATTTATTAGTGAATGAACATAACAGAGTCCAAATAAACAGGTGTTCGGTAACCACAGTAGAGAATGGTGTGGAGTTTCCACCAGGAAAGATCTTGAGCCAGCGTGGCGGTTGCCATTCAATCTGAGGCGAGTCGGCCGGATTGGATTTTCCTCGCTTGCCTGCACAAGAAACATCCCCCGCCCTAAAACCAACTTGAATATGTTCCCACGGGGTGGGTCGGATAGGGTGGATTAGAAGTTCATTCAGTAATCGCTACGTGAACCCGTGTGCAGTGCGATTTGAAAAACGTATCCAATCTTAATTCGGTCGTGGTCGTTTAAATAGACCAAAATTCTTGTATAGTTTTTTGAAGTAAGTTCAGAGGTGAGCTCCATGGTTGGCGCACCAATTAGAATAAAGAAGTGTTCATCCAATATAAATGAATAGGTCGGAGTAGGTACTCTCTGTCAGGCTAACTGTTGGTCCCATAAACCTGAACTCTCTTCCATCGGGTCAGGCATTTATTGTGATAATTAGGCTAAAACAATGAGACTTGTTTACCGTAGAGCATCTGAAATATCGAAAGCAAATTTTCCTCTAGAGTTGAATAAATTTTCTAGTAGCATTGTGAATTCGTTTCATTATTACTACTCGAATTCATTTTGTTGATTGGTGAAATAATTCACTTTCACCCCCATTAATTACTAACCCAACGCTGACAACGGCTGGATCAGCAACTCTAACAGATAATATTAGCAACTCTAACAGATAATATTAGCAACTCTAACAGATAATATTACCAACTCTAACAGATATTATTTCACCAACGCTGACACCGGCTGGATCAGCAACTCTAACAGATAATATTTTAACAACGATGATAAAAAGTCGGACGGTACCGTCGATTCCTCACGCAAAAACATCATAATGAACGTTCCAAAAATCCGTTCACTAAACTGACTATTCTTGCTGGTGTAATCGTATCCTAATCTGACTAAGACATCTCAAAAAAATATCAAAGAAGACTGGAAAACCATCAGTAACCTTGTAATTATTGATCAGTGCAATGCTGATTCAATTTTCATTGACGATGAAGGTCAACACTGATCCACAAACAATTTCAAATGAATAGTTCAATAATGATTTCAAATGTAAGCATGATACCTTAACTGAACCTATTATTAGCAACAACTTTCCTCTTGTTCATTATTCAGGGATAGCAGTCAATCAGTTCAGCCAATCTGTTACCACGTGGACCCGAACGAAGTAAATGATATCTTATATGGGATAAAAAGTGTTGCAGGTCTGGCTAGGATAGCATCACATAGTCAATGTAATTAAAGCAACCTCTGAGATTATTAATGCTCCAGGGACCCAACTCATCAATAGTCGCTCCAGCTGGCATTTTTTTCCGATGCATTCAAAATCTGAAAAAATAGTCCCACTAATAAAAATAATAATAAAAAACTAACATAAGTAAACGATCGCCCAATATCAGTCCTGCCCGGCATGAACAATGTTTTTGAACGGTCGTTCATGCCAGTCTGTGAACTCACATTGTATCAAATAACCTACTGTACCGATTGTGGGGGAGAATTATATTGATATGTTCTGTAGTGGGGGAGAATTATATTGATATGTTCTGTAGTGGGGAAGATGTTATTGATTGTTCTGTAGTGGAGAAGATGTTATTGATTGTTCCGTAGTGGGGAAGATGTTATTGATTGTTTTGTAGTGAGGAAGATGTTACTGATTGTTCTGTAGTGGGGAAGATGTTATTGATTGTTCTGTAGTGGGGAAGATGTTATTGATTGTTCTGTAGCGTGGAAGATGTTATTGATTGTTCTGTAGTGGGGAAGATGTTATTGATTGTTCTGTAATGGGGAAGATGTTATTGATTGTTCTGTAGTGGGGAAGATTTTATTGATTGTCCTGCAGTGGGGAAGACGTTATTGATTGTACTGTTGTGGGGAAGATGTTATTGATTGTTCTGCAGTGGGGAAGATGTTATTGATTGTCCTGTAGTGGGAAAGTTGTCATTTGTGTGTTCTGTTGTGATAAGATGTTATTAATGTGTTCTGTAGTGGGAAAGTAATAGTTACAAGTTTTATCAATCTCAGCCATGAAATTTTGGCGGCAAATTACGGAATTATGGAGCTAGTTTCATTGACACAAATTGGAAAACAGTTCATCTTTTTGATAGAAGAAAACACTCATTTTTCAGTACGCTTAATACGGGAGAATGGCAAGGGTCGGTGCCATTGCTATTCCTTATCAACATTAATTTTATAGGACCCACTAGCGACAGGTTGTCCTCTAGCCTTTATTTAGCAGATGGTACTACCGTGTACAAAACAGACAAACTTTTGATGATACCATAACTGAAATGAATATTCAATCGGTTCACATTTCAATCGGGGTGAAATTGTATCAGTTGACGCCCAATTAATACAATCTATTATTAAATCAAGTATTTCCATAGTCTAGAAATGGGGTTTTAATTTTTTGGTCAAGACATGAGCCTAATTATCAGATGCACCATTTGAATTAAGCGATACGAGAGATCAAAATTAATTCGTCACAGCCCATTCCTATGGAGGGCGGGCGGTTCATACTTCATGGAGCAAAATATAATTCACAATAAATACAAAAAAAAAACAGTAAGAAAAACTAGGGCATGGGGTCGATGAAACAAAATGTTCTAACCTAAGGCGAAAGTAGGTCTGTGATGTATGCTAGGTTTGCAAATATGGAATTAGAAATAGATGACATGAAGGATATAGCCAGAAGAATAACACAATATTAAATATTATAGTATGCTCACACTGTTCAGAGATTGCGGTGGTCGCTGTCGGAAATGTGCGAGAAACAATGTAATTGAACTAGAAATGCGTTGTTTAGCCACGGGTCAGAATAAGGCCGGGAAAAAGAGTTTGAACATTTTATCTATATAGTATATATATCTACACAGTATACATATGGATTAGTAAATTCAAACAGATCTGCAAATTCACTGTAAATCGTCACTACAATCCAACTTATTTTTAAAACACAGAGCTGCTAAGCTTGGAATTTTATATCTGTAGATATAAATTCGAGTAGCAGTGAAGGTACCTTTAAATGAAAATAAAATTTACACCTGCTTGTACGTTTGCGTGCAGAAATCTTGTTGATCAATTTACTCAACACAATTTACAATATCTACTATTTCTTATTATTCAATATAATTCTCTCAACAATGTTCTTTGGTCCGTTTCGTGTACTTGCATCCTTTCCCCTCGTACATGTAGGAACCTGTATAATAATCAGCCACATCGTAATGTCGCTTCGAAATGTTTTTATCCGGTGCATGTACAATTTGTCATGTCAACTGTGTAATTCGTTCGACCATTTGCGACTCTGCCACGCATTAGGGGGGTAAAAATAAAACGTAATCCCGCGATGGACATTTCCTACTCTCACGTTTATGATAAATGTCAGTGTAAATAGAATAGTGTCATGCTTACTTAAACAGCAGGTCATCCAACTTATTTTGTTTAGTTTTATCCAAATAAATGATTTAATGGGACGTTTTATTTGTTCATGACGTATTCAACAACAATTGATGCTAATGAGTGTCAGTCACTCATCATTAGTGTCAGTCACTCATCATTAGTGTCAGTCACTCATCATTAGTGTCAGTCACTCATCATTAGTGTCAGTCACTCATCATTAGTGTCAGTCACTCATCATTAGTGTCAGTCACTCATCATTAGTGTCAGTCACTCATCGTTATCCATTGATTGGTGAGATGTAGGAGTGAATTTATGCACTGATCCTACTTATACCTTAATATTTAGTTTGGTTAAGTAGCAAATGATACATTCAATGATACTTATTGCCTGAGTCTGAGACCTTTCTGTTCTTTCCCAACCTGTTCAATACCTGAACATCTTTTAAATCGTATAAATCACTAAATCAATCATTGAATCCCGTTCGATTATATTCTTTATTTATTCAGGTGAAGGATTTTGTAAACAAAAACATCTGAAGATGTCAGGTACGGTACTACTTGATTGGTTTTCCATTTTAGGTGTGAAAATATCAGAGATCTTCAGATACAGACACTAGGCTAGGTAGGGGGCAGAGGCGGTAAGGCGCACCTCACACTCTTCTCATACACTCACACTCAAACAACTCAGCCCTTTTGCGCTAAAGTGTTCGAGTGTGGTCAGAGGTCAGCGTCAGCAGCAGGACTCGACAGTGACTGGTCGGGCCTCCACCCACGACCAACCCGTTTCTCACCGAGCAGCGTCAGCACTCACACATTCACACCCTTTCTCCACTCGCGCTCAACCATTGCATGCTCTTCCACTACCTCCACACATGTTTTTCTTTCCTTGCGCGTGCTTCACACTATCCATCCACCCAAACTTCGGTCTACCTCTGGCCTTGCGTACACTCACTTCCGCCTTCATCACCCCTTTCACCAATCTCACATCATCCATCCTCACCATGTGCCCGAACCATCTCAGAACACGTGGATCCACTCTGTCCTCCGTCGTTATTGTCTCAGCGTTACTCCAGCCATGCTCCTCAAACTTACATCTCGAAAATATTCGACCTTCCGCTCTCTTCTGCTCTCTTCTGCTCTCACCCCCCAGGTCTCAGCTCCGTAGAGCACAGTTATAATATGATTACGCAATAAGATATAGGATGACTGTACATTCGGTGATCAGTTAACATTTACGAAACCAGTTGTATAGAGCTACTAGAGAGCTAGAGCTACTAGAGAGCTAGAGCTACTAGAGAGCTAGAGCTACTAGAGAGCTAGAGCTACAAGAGAGCTAGGCTAGAGCTACTAGAGAGCTAGAGCTACTAGAGAGCTAGAGCTACTAGAGAGCTAGAGCTACTAAAGAGCTAGAGCTACTAAAGAGCTAGAGCTACTAGAGAGCTAGAGCTACTAAAGAGCTAGAGCTACTAAAGAGCTAGAGCTACTAGAGAGCTAGAGCTACTAGAGAGCAAGAGCTACTAGAGAGCTAGAGCTACTAGAGAGTTAGAGCTACTAGAGAGCTAGAGCTACTAGAGAGCTAGAGCTACTAGACAGCTAGAGCTACGAGAGAGCTAGAGCTACAACTTCCTACAGCTACCCACGAATCCACCACTACCGGTGCGACGGCTATTTTGTGAACTCTGTTGCGATACACCTACCATAACATGCTACGAAAACAGTGCAACTCATTTTTATCGTTCACTATTTTTAAGCTACAAATGTTTGCATAGCTACCGACGTAACCGCTACTGCCGTAACCGCTACTGCCGTAACCGCTACTGCCGTAACCGCTACTGCCGTAACCGCTACTGCCGTAACCGCTACTGCCGTTACCGCTACTGCCGTTACCGCTACTGCCGTTACCGCTACTGCCGTAACCGCTACTGCCGTTACCGCTACTGCCGTAACCGCTACTGCCGTAACCGCTACTACCGTAACCGCTACTGCCGTAACCGCTACTGCCGTAACCGCTACTGCCGTAACCGCTACTGCCGTAACCGCTACTGCCGTAACCGCTACTGCCGTAACCGCTACTGCCGTTACCGCTACTGCCGTAACAGTTACTGCTGTTACCGCTACTGCCGTAACAGTTACTGTCGTTACCGCTACTGCCGTAACCGCTACTACCGTATCCGCTACTGCCGTAACCGCTACTGCCGTAATGCTAATTGACGTGTACAATAATTAATTCTGGTGATCACCACTTATGCGTCTATTATTGTTTGACGAACCTTGACTTATTTAAGCGCTTTATACGTCGCTATGGAGGGAGAATTCCCTCATTAAATGACCATGTCTTCCCCGGACGTGTCATGTCTACTAATAATTTAATCAAACTTGTGTTCGTTAAATAGGGAAATATACCCAGTAGTTGTCGAGCCTGAACAATCGGTGACGGTAATAGGGAAATATACCCGGTAGTTGCCGAGCCTGAACACTCGTGACGGGGTTAGGTTTGAAATATACCCAGTAGTTGCCGAGTATGAACACTGTGACAGTAATAGGGAAATATACGCAGTAGTTGCCGAGCCTGAATACTCTATAACGGTAATAGGGAAATATACCCAGTAGTTGCCGAGACTGAACACTCGGTGACGCTAATAGGGAAATATACCCAGTAGTTGCCGAGCCTGAACACTCGGCAACGGGACCTAAGTTATGCGCTACGAAGTGGGTGCCAAACAAACATGTCTCTCAACAAATGAAGCGCTAGTCGGTGAGTATTGAAAAGGGGAGCGCCTAGGCTAAGAATCACTGAAACAGTTGTACGTAAACCACTGGCTGTAAATCGCTGAGAGCGTTACAAAGTTATTGCTTACATGAGAAGGCGATGCAGAATTTAGCTATTACCAGCCGGTGGTGTATGCAAAAGTTGTTCACTATTCATGTAGCCTTCACTTATGGTAGATCAAGTATTTCAGTTATAAAGGAGTTTCCCCAAAATTACTACACTGAATTATATATTTTTCGTACCTCATGTTTTTATGATTGACATGGTCCTAAATTTTATAATTATTCCGACCTTGAAAGCCATTCTACCAGTTCAATACCAATCTAACTCAATTTCACGCGTCCTTGAATAAGATACTCATGCGCACCCTCATTAATAACTGTTCATGACGATTTATTCGTATTTAATCAGCAAGGCTTAAAATACTTCAAGAACACTCGTCCCGCTACTAAATTACAACAATCAATTAGACTTGTAAAGACGAACTGGAAATACGCCCGATAATCGTAAGTGAACATGAAACGATCGTTCAATAAATAGTATTCCCTGGATAATTCAATAGCAAGCAACATTCACCGGTCGCTTTATTTATCACTGATTGCTTACCATCGAACCATTTTACAACTAACTATGATAAGTGCAGTAAGGAAGACTGTAAATCGATCTGCATCGTCTTCAAGAGATTCAAGAAGCGCAGTTTATGTTTTCTTCAACAAAGTTTAATTCATGTTGTGTACATGTTACGGCCTTGCAGCACGACCAGCGCAATGCTCCTAAAGATCCACCTTCTTGGAAAACGCCACAGGAGCTGATCGCAAATTTCTTGTGCTCTTAGGCCTAGACAATCTCATCATCTGAACTATGCAGGCGAACAAACTTTTCAGTGGCCTAATGCACGGGCCTCTTAAAGGAATTGAGGGAGGTTACGAAGCTTGAGAGGAATCGAGAGAGGAAGCAAAGCCTGAAAGAATCCAAGGGAGGTTGCGAAGCTTTAAGCGAATCAATGATGGAGGGACTTTCCGAATTTTTAATATGGATGGAAAAATATTGCAACACTATATAAAAAGAATCGTAGGAGGTTGCGAAGTTCTACAATAAATCGAGAGAGGTTACAAAGCACTGAAAGGGATTGTGCAAATTTACGATGCTTGAAGAGGAATCGATGGAGGTTGCGCAGCTCTGATTAAGGAACTCTGAAAGGTAGGATGCAGGTCACGAGTCTCTAAAAGAATCGGGAGAGGTTGTGATGCACTGAAAGGTATCGAGGGAGGTTGCACAGCTCTGGAATAATCGAGGAAGATTACGGAACTCTGGAAGGTAGGACGCAGGTTATAAACCTCTAAAAGAATCGGGAGAGGTTGTGATGCACTGAAAGGTATCGGGGGAGGTTGCGATGCTCTACAACTATTCGAGGTAGGTTGAGAAGCTCTAATAGGAACAGAGAGGAATTGCAGTGCTCCAAAAAAATTGAGGGAGCTAACGATGCTCTGCAAGGAATCATGGGAGGATTGAAGGTCCCGCACATAGATTCTTCTTGAAACCATTACAATGAACCAGGCAGAGATATCTTCTCTTAACATTTATAGTTTGTAACGGCCCTTGGACATTGTTTCAATATATTTAGTAGTATCTGAAACCTCTCCATGAGTTAGTCTATTGTCAGAGGTTAGGCTACTCTGAGAGTCATCGGTAATAATATCAAGTGCCGTTACAGTTTTTTTTAGAGAAGTTGAGTCCCCCCCCACGACGGTGTCTTAATCCAATCTCCTTTATTAAATTAGTTTAAATTCTTTGGCCAGCTGACTCTGTGAGAGCTATTCCCTAGAACTATCTCTACTCACCGCAAGCCCCAACCTGTTCAGTGCAATTGCCACATCGTTAATCTCAGGCTAGTGGCCTTCCTGTGTTGAATAAAGAAAGTTTCATCGGCAAGCTAACGGCACCTGGCTTCGGAGGAACTTTTTGCTGAACTCCCATGAAAACTCCTCTTCTGCAATTCACGTTAATAAAAGAAGAACACGCGTCTCTACTCCTCTTCCTGTTTTTCAAACAAGCATTTTCTTGGAAGTATCAAAATCTATGCTCTGTCATTATTTATCAACTCATGAGAACTGTTTTCCAAGAACAATCAGTCTTTTTCCCCATCAAATTTATACTTAGTGAAGTCTTTCGACAAGTTTAAGAGGTTGGGTCAGGTAGCGTATTCAAGTGAAAGCTTTCAGAGGCCTTCCGTGAATTTTACGAAGTTCAGGTAACACTTTCGTGTAACTTGAAATCGAAGGTCAATTTTCATATTGGTACCAGCGTCAAATGATCGGTAGTTACAAGATGAGCAATGGAAAAGTTCTATTAGGACGAGATAGAATGCATTAGACTACCTAAAAACTGTAACAACTGACACTCAACCCGATTAAAATGTCCGGTTCGTTAGTGAAAAATAATCCCACTAGGGTTCTTTCACGTGCTAAAATTAGTAACAATTTGTTTTCCATTAATGAACACGTCCTCCATCAGAAGATAAGCATTTGAAAATATTTTTACCCATACCTAATAGTTATTATTAATTGCGTGGTTCATTTGTTGCCGTTCTCTCTACGTTAATGGAGGCTTATGCACCATTCTGTCTACGTTAATGGAGGCTTATGCGCCATTCTCTCTACGTTAATGGAGGCTTATGCGCCATTCTCTCTACGTTAATGGAGGCTTATGCGTTGTGTAAAGGGTTAGGAACCTTATAAACCTAATCAGTTAAATTCGTCAATCAGATCACTTACACGACTAACTCAAAGAGAGAAACAGAAGAGAAGAGAGAAACACACGAGAAGAGAGAACACAGAGGAGGAAAGGTACACCGGAGAGCAAAGGTACATGCACCGGAAAGGAGAGGTACACAGGAGAGGACAACAACACCGGAGAGGAACACAGGAGAGGAACACCGGAGAGGAGAGAAACACCGGAGAGGAGAGGAACACCGGAGAGGAGAGGAACACCGGAAAGAAGAGGGACACCAGAGAGAAGAGGGACACCGGAGAGAAGAGGGAAACCGGAAAAGAGAGGAACACCGGAGAGGAGATGAAATTTGGAGAGGAGAGGAAGTCCGGAGAGGAGAGGAAGACCGGAGAGGAGAGGAAGAACGGGGAGAACAGGAACATCGGAAAGGAGATGAACAACGGAGAGGATAGGAACAACGGAGAGGAGAGGAACACCGGTGAGGAGAGGAACACCGGTGAGGAGAGAAACACCGGTGAGGAGAGAAACACCAGGTAGCTCTGCGACACAAGGGTATATTGTCCTGGCGACGGAAAATGATCACACACACGAGTCTCCTAAGGAGGACTCCAAAGGACTACTTCAAAAGCAATGTTTTAGGAAATGCAGATTCATCTCTGACTCCTCTGTGACTTTTTGATTCTCGGGTGACTCCAGCTTGAGTAAATCCTTCTCTGAATCTTCTTTGAATCCACTTTGACTCGAGCTCGTAGTTAATCCTTGTGAAGTCAGTTAAAAAATTAGTCGTTATTCGACAATGATACTGCAGGACACCAATACCCCACGTCGCATAAGTCAAGTGAGTATGCCAACAAAAAATATAAGCCATTTGGGAACACGGACATAATGTTCTTCATCCGTAGAGTACGTTAATATATATATATATGTATATATGAATATATATATACACATATACATATATCCAAATATACATATT
>SDVV010022271.1:0-12980 GCA_016164225.1 Gammarus roeselii | reverse complement strand
TTCCACAGGACGCCGCAGCTCTACTAACTGAACGTCAAGAGCACTGCTTCCACAGGACGCCGCAGCTCTACTAACTGAACGTCAAGAGCACTGCTTCCACAGGACGCCGCAGCTCTACTAACTGAACGTCAAGAGCACTGCTTCCACAGGACGCCGCAGCTCTACTAACTGAACGTCAAGAGCACTGCTTCCACAGGACGCCGCAGCTCTACTAACTGAACGTCAAGAGCACTGCTTCCACAGGACGCCGCAGCTCTACTAACTGAACGTCAAGAGCACTGCTTCCACAGGACGCCGCAGCTCTACTAACTGAACGTCAAGAGCAGGACTCAAGTTCCGCGCTCACGCAAATGAGACTAGAAAAGTTTCTCTTCAAAAGTTACCCACGTTACGCCTAAGCCTCCGCAACTGGGGCATGGGTACGAGACTCATAATGCGGTATCATCATGTGACGTGAAGGCTCATGATGCGGCTACATCATGTGACGTGAAGGCTCATAATGCGGCTACATCATGTGACGTGAAGGCTCATAATGCGGCTACATCATGTGACGTACGAGGCTCCTAATACGGCTACATCATGGGACGTGAAGGCTCATAATGCGGCTACATCATGTGACGTGAAGGCTCATAATGCGGCTACATCATGTGACGTACGAGACTCATAATGCGGTATCATCATTTGACGTGAAGACTCATAATGCGGCTACATCATGTGACGTGAAGGCTCATAATGCGGCTACATCATGTGACGTGAAGGCACATAAAGCAGCTACATCATGTGACGTGAAGGCTCATAATGCGGCTACATCATGTGACGTACGAGGCTCATAATGCGGCTACATCATGTGACGTACGAGGCTCATAATGCGGCTACATCATGTGACGTGAAGGCTCATAATGCGGCTACATTATGTGACGTACAAGGCTCATAATGCGGCTACATCATGTGACGTGAAGGCTCATAATGCGGCTACATTATGTGACGTGAAGGCTCATAATGCGGCTACATCATGTGACGTACGAGGCTCATAATGCGGCTACATCATGTGACGTACGAGGCTCATAATACGGCTACATCATGTGACGTACGAGGCTCATAATGCGGCTACATCATGTGACGTACGAGGCTCATAATGCGGCTACATCATGTGACGTACGAGGCTCTTAATGCGGCTACATCATGTGGCGTATGAGGCTCATAATGCGGCTACATCATGTGACGTGAAGGCTCATAATACGACTACATTATGTGACGTGAAGGCTCATAATGCGGCTACACCATGTGACGTGAAGGCTCATAATGCGGCTACATTATGTGACGTACGAGGTTCATAATGCGGCTAAATCATGTGACGTACGAGGCTCATAATGCGGCTACATCATGTGACGTACGAGGCTCATAATACGGCTACATTATGTGACGTGAAGGCTCATAATGCGGCTACGTCATGTGTCGTAAAGGCTCATAATGCGGCTACATCATGTGACGTGAAGGCTCATAATGCGGCTACATCATGTGACGTGAAGGCTCATAATGCGGCTACATCATGTGACGTACGAGGCTCATAATGCGGCTACATCATGTGACGTGAAGGCTCATAATGCGGCTAAATCGTGTGACGTGAAGGCTCATAATGCGGCTACATCATGTGACGTGATGGCTCATAATGCGGCTACATCATGTGACGTACGAAGCTCATAATGCGGCTGCATCATGTGACGTACGAGGCTCATAATGCGGCTACATCATTTGACGTGAAGGCTCATAATGCGGCTACATCATGTGACGTGAAGGCTAATAATGCGGCTACATCAATGTGACGTGAAGGCTCATAATGCGGTTACCTCATGTGACGTGAAGGCTCAATACGGCTACATCATGTGACGTGAAGGCTTTGCATAGTGTGAAGGCTGCCATGTGGGCTGAAGGCTGCATGTGGTGTGAACGCTGTCACGTGGTGTGTAGGCTTTAAATGCTATGAATGCTTCACGTGACGTGAAGGCTTCGCATAGTGAGAAGGCTGTCATGTGGGCCGAAGGCTGCCATGTGGGCTGAAGGCTGCATGTGGTGTGAACGCTGCCACGTGGTGTGTAGGCTTTAAATGTCATGAATGCTTCACGTGACGTGAAGGCTTCGCATAGTGAGAAGCTGCCATGAGGGCCAAAGGCTGCCATGTGGGCTGAAGGCTGCCTGGGGGGTGAATGCTGCCATGTGGTGTGCAGGCTTTAAGTGCTATGACTGCTTCATGTGGCGTGAAGGCTCCTAAATATGCATGCCATATGATGTCGAAACATATGTGCCAGTTGTTTAACAGTAGATTACATTAATTCTCTGCGAATCGAGGCCTGCCTGCACGTTACACAACGTATCCGACTTGTAAATACAAACACTTCTTTGTTCTATTTGTGGTCTCTACATCGTGGGGTTCATGAACTTTCTGAGGCTTACCAACTCTTCCCTCTGATTACATGTTTTATTTTACTGCCCGCCTACTCACTTATTAATTTATTCATTAATTCTGTGAAGAACCGTTCATGCCTGCGTTCGGGCATACTGAACCAGGTGGGGTCCTCCTTTCCTTTACGGGGTGGGTGTGGGGGGGGGGGGGGCAAGGCTGCTTGGCCAAGCAAGAGAGTGAAAGGGGCAAGCAGGGTTGGATAGCCCAAGCATGAGGGCGGGTGGGCGACAGGGCTGCTTGGTTCAGGCAAGAGGGCGGATGAGGCAAGCAGGACTGCCTGCACCAAGCATGAGGGCGGGTGGACAACAGGGCTGCTTGGCCCAATCAAGAGAGCAAAAGGGGCAAGCAGGGCTCGATAGCCCAAGCATGAGGGCGGGTGGACAACACAGCTGCTTGGCCCAAGCAAGAGAGTAAAAGGGGCAAGCAGGGCTGGACAGCCAAAGCATGTGGGCAGGTGGACAACAGGGCTGATTGACCCAAGCAAGAGAGCAAAAGGGGCAAGCAGGGCTGGATTACCCAAGCATGTGGGCGGGTGGACAACAGGGCTGCTTGGCCCAAGCAAGATGGCGGAAGGGGCAAGCAGGGCTGGATAGCCCAAGCATGTGGGCAGGTGGACAACAGGGCTGATTGGCCCAAGCAAGAGAGCAAAAGGGGCAAGCAGGGCTGGATAGCCCAAGCATGTGGGCGGGTGGGCAACAGGGCTGCTTGGCCCAAGCAAGATGGCGGAAGGGACACGCAGGGCTGCCTGACCAAAGCATAGGGGCGGGTGGGCGTGCAGGTGGCGGCGTAAAGGCGAAAGTTTGTGGGAAAGTCGACCATAGTGGCCTTTGGGACGATTACGGTCGACATTGTGCCTCCGCCTCTGTTTGTTTAAAGGACTCCTCGTTCGCTTTATTTCATTCTCTCTTCCTTGGTTCACTTATTTTATGCTACAGCGGAAGTGCGCGTGCATTGTTTGGATGAAGGGTTCACTTTTACGCCGGTGTAGCCTAGCTACCAGTGAAGAGACTCAGTACATCAGCATGATTCAAAAATGAGTGAGGGGTGACTCGAGGCCTACAATAGACACTCATACCTGTGATGGATATAACAAACCATTATTTTAGACTGTTTTGTAATTTAATCGGCCGGGTTACCTGAACCAAGTAAGCCGGTGGTTCCCGCAAGTTGAATATTCCGTTTAACGTTCCTGCCGGCAATCAAAAGAAACTTAGTAAAAATGTTTGCAAAGTACGATTTGGGTCGTAAAAAATAAATACCAAAGTTTGTTCTGATATCAGTAGAATACAAACAGATATTTCAGGGAGAGTAAAACCCTAAGAAACGCGTCTGTCTTGTTATGGGTTTGGAAAGTTGTACTATTATTAAGTATTGGTGATACAACATCTCCACAATATGAACATGATTTTGCTCTGAATTACACCTAACATACGCAGAGTAATCAGCTTAAAGTCTGAGTAGAATTGACTGCTCGGAAATTACGCGAACCTAAATGAGTGACACGATATATACTGACATGCTCGTCGCCCTTACACATAAAAAACAAAATTGCTGAATGTGAAAGCAGAGATAAATTCTTCACACTGGATACTGCTGGAGTTCTAGCTATTGATTAGCGTGATGGCCAGGTCAGGCCACTCACCTAGACGAGCTCTATGAGGGTCAACAGTCTCCTCTCGTGCTGCGTCCTCCCTCGTAATAAGAGGTGTGCTTGTTGACCACTGGCATTAATCATAATTTGAACGTTTGTAGCCTGTATCTTTAAGATAACACGCTGTACTGCAATTGAAACATTGACCTCTTCAACTGGGTGGCTAACAAATGAGTCTGTGGCAGGACTCGTGCAGAGAAAAGGATGTCACCTACCGTCTAGCATCGTGATGCCACCTACCGTCTAGCATCGGGATGCCACCTACCGTCTAGCATCGGGATGTCACCTACCGTCTAATATCGTGGTGTCACCTACCGTCTAGTATCGTGATGTCACCTACCGTCTAGTATCGTGATGTCACCTACAGTCCACTATCTTGATGTCACCTACCGTCTAATATCGTGATGTCACCTACCGTCTAGTATCGTGGTGTCACCTTCCGTCTAGTATCGTGATGTCACCTACCGTCTAGTATCGTGGTGTCACCTACCGTCTAGTATCGTGATGTCACCTACCGTCTAGTATCGTGGTGTCACCTACCGTCTAGTATCGTGATGTCACCTGCCGTCTATAGTATCGTGGTGTCACCTACCGTCTAGTATCGTGATGTCACCTGCCGTCTATAGTATCGTGATGTCACGATACTATAGACCAATAGGCCTTCTATACTATATTCGAGTATAGAAGGCCTATTGGTTAGCCTTAATTGAATGTTAAGTACAATATAATGAATTCCATTTAATCTGCATTTTTAATCCCAAGGGCCTTCATCGCAACGCCAATCAAAACTCTGAACGCTTTGTAGCGTAGATCAGTGATCCCCAACCCCCGGACGCTTTGTAGGGTAGATCAGTGATCCCCAACCCCCGGACGCTTTGTAGGGTAGATCAGTGATCCCCAACCCCCGGATGCTCTGTAGGGTAGATCAGTGATCCCCAACCCCTGGACGCTTTGTAGGGTAGATCAGTGATCCCCAACCCCCGGACGCTTTGTAGGGTAGATCAGTGATCTCCAACCCCCGGACGCTTTGTAGGGTAGATCAGTGATCCCCAACCCCCGGACGCTTTGTAGGGTAGATCATTGATCCCCATCCCCCGGACGCTTTGCAGGGTAGATCAGTGATCCCCAACCCCCGGACGCTTTGTAGGGTAGATCAGTGATCCCCAACCCCCGGTCTACTGACCGGCACCGGGCCGTAGAGCAAATAGTGCTGGGCCGTGGAGACGGATCTATTTAATTTGTTTCTATAATATTTAATATTTTACTTGTCATTGAATGGATATGAAATGCCTTGGTATTAATATTTTTACATGACAGTGCGTTGAAAGCTTGACCGAGTGAAGGAGAATGATTATTTTTCTTTGTTTCAAGGAGTTAGATCATGAAGCAGACCACCTGAATGTATATTGATCTGTGATTATAAGTTTACCTTTTTTTGTCAAACTATGTTAACAATATTTGTTTCTCCACTTTCTATCTTGCTTGAAAAGAAGAAAAAAAAAGATTTTAAAAATAAATGCTAACCAAAATTCATCTAAAATTGTCACTGGTTAAAAATGTAGAGACTGAAATATAGCACTTACCGTATTCAAATATGAATTGTCAACAGACAATATATTGTGTGATATTTGGAATTTTATTTTATTGAGAGGGATAATATTATAAAATTTACTCTGATCTGCATAGATCTCGGCTAACACATCTATAATGAAGCAATTGACTCTTTTAAACCTCTTCTTCACTGAAATTCCATGAGAATCAAAGTTTAAGTTTTCATTTTTTTTAGAAAGAAAACGTTAACAGAAGGGCAGACAATTATAAACTATTATTGTTAAAATATGAATATTTGAACCTTTACCTTCAGTGGGCCGCAGAATTTTCATCAAACATTGACCGGTCCGCGACGACAAAAAGGTTGGGGACCACTGGTGTAGATGACCTAGATCAGCATCGATGACCTTGACCAGCATCGATGACCTTGACCAGCATCGATGACCTTGACAAACATCGATGACCTGGACCAGCATCGATGACTTAGACCAGCATCGATGACCTTGACCAACATCGATGACCTTGACCAGCATCGATGACCTTGACCAACATCGATGACCTGGACCAGCATCGATGACCTTGACTAGCATCTATGACCTTGACCAGCATCGATGACCTTGACCAGCATCGATGACCTTGACCAGCATCGATGACCTGGACCAGCATCGATGACCTTGACCAGCATCGATGACCTGGACCAGCATCGATGACCTTGACCAGCATCGATGACCTGAACCAGCATCGATGACCTGGACCAGCATCGATGACCTGGACCAGCATCGATGACCTGGACCAGCATCGATGACCTTCACCAGCATCGATGGCCTGGACCAGCATCGATGACCTTGACCAGCATCGATGACCTTGACCATCATCGATGACCTTGACCAGCATCGATGACCTGGACCAGCATCAATGACCTTGACCAGCATCGATGACCTAGACCAGCATCGATGACCTAGACCAGCATCGATGACCTTGACCAGCATCGATGACCTGGGCCAGCATCAATGACCTGGACCAGCATCGATGACCTTGACCAGCATCGATGACCTGAACCAGCATCGATGACCTGGACCAGCATCGATGACCTTGATCAGCTTCGATGACCTGGACCAACATCGATGACCTTGACCAGCATCGATGACCTTGTCCAGCATCGATGACCTGGACCAGCATCGATGACCTGGACCAGCATCGATGACCTGGACCAGCTTCGATGACCTGGACCAGCCTCGATGACCTTGACCAGCATCGATGACCTGGACCAGCATCGATGACCTGGACCAGCATCGATGACCTGGACCAGCATCGATGACCTGGACCATCATTGCCGTCGTTGTTTCAATCCTCGATCAGTTGTTACAGGATCACCTCATTTGTGAATTGGAATCATTTTCCACTCACGCCTATCTATTGCACCCACTCTCGCTACCTTCACTCTGTTGCCAGTCCTCTCTAAAGCATGATTCACGCTCCCCATCCAACCAAGCTACGGTCTTCCTCTAGGTCTACTCCATCTCAACTACACTTTTATCATTCTTTGCACCAATCTTCCATCACCTACTTTCAACATGCGTCCAAACCGCCTCAGAACACGGGAATCTACTCTTTACTTGAATCTTCCTCACCAGTCCCGTGATGATTCGAACAACGTCGTTAGTGATCCTGTCCCTCAGCGTCACTCCGGTCAGATCTCTCAAACATTTCATCTCGAATAACGTTCAACTTTCTTATCCCTTCTGCTCTCGCCCTCCATGTCTCAGCCCCGTAGAGTACAATGGGGATATCTTCCCCCTCACACATACCTCTGTTCGCTTCCAAACCCTATGTCCTACAGCTCACTACACTCTTCAATGCATCCATCACTTTACACCCTTACTTCACACTAGATTCCACCCCAGTTTACACCAAACCCGTCTTCTCCTGATGGGAGCCCAGGTACTTGAAACACTGAACTTCCTCCATTAACTCATTTCATTTTCGACACACTGGTTCCGCTCGCATCGCCATCCTACTCTCACACGCTATTCCAAACTCCGACACTAGCCTACACAACTTCTTCCTCGAATCTGCAGCCACTATCGTATCATTCGCTAACAGTAACTGACTCAACTGTCAATTCCACGCTACAAACAATAACGCTAAACCTCAACCCTATCCGCATTGCGTCCACCTCCCTGGCCACTCCATCCATGTAGATAGAAATTGAACAGCTATGGAGAAATTGCATCCACCTTCCTGGCCACTTCATCCATGTAGAGATTGAACAGCTATGGAGACATTACGTCCACCTATCAGGTCACTCCATTGATTTAGAGATTGAACAGCTATGAAGATATTACGTCCACATCCCTGGCCACTCCATCCATGTAGAGATTGAACAGCTATGGAGACATTACGTCCACCTCCCTGGCAACTCCATCCACGTAGAGATTGAACAGCTATGGAGACATTACGTCCACATCCCTGGCCACTCCATGCATCCATGTACAGATTGAACACTATGGAGACATTACGTCCACCTCCCTGGCAACTCCATCCATGTAGAGATTAAACAGCTATGGAGACATTATGCAGCCTTGTCTCAATCCCACTTTCACTGGAAACCAAGTGCAAAAATCCGTTATAAAAACGAAAGCACCAGAAATTCTGGCGCCTGACACACCACGTTTTTAAAAGGAAAATTGACAATTTCCATTAAAAAAATGACTTTGCCGCTTCACTGGAGTGAACGTTTTATCCGTAATATTGCATCGGCGACCCTCATTCATGTGTCGTTTCGGAAGTTGACCCTTCGGCTCCAGGAAAAAAAATCATTTCTCGAATCTTCCATGCATACAATTAAATGCGACCTAAACATGATTATCAGGTAAAGCGATTGGGAATGATTGGAATTATGTGGAAACATCTTCCATACGCACAATTGTCGGCGGCATGGACATGATTATCAGGTAAAGCGATTGGGAATGGTTGGAATTGCGTTCAAACAGCCATTTGAATTTTGTTCATAAAGGCGCATCGTTGTTTTCTCTGATATTTTCTTGAGGGCTAAACCGAAACAGCTATTTTTATTGGGTTGCACTTTTGTTACTTTTAGTTACATACCACAACGCTGGAATGCCTTAAAATGCAGTTTTGTGTATAAAACATGTCAGGAAACGTATTTAAATACAGAAATATTTAAATACTCATTTCCTGTAGAATTTGGTCGGACTGTAAAAAAAACGAGAAACTGTTTCAATAAGATAACGTAACGAATTGAATACAAAACGTTGCTAAACGTAATAAAACGTTTCAAAACCAAATATAACATTGATCGCCGTTGAAAAGGTGCATTAGCTATAACACGTCAAGAAAGTATGGCAAATCAGCGAATTCGACGTTATTTACCGTGATTTTTTTACTGTGCACTCTCCTCTGCACCGCTCCTTACAAATTTACGCGTTCCTATCTTCCCTATCGTAGGTTTTTCCAGATCCACGAAGGCACAGAACACATCATTTCCCTCTGCAAGGTACTTACTTCGCATAGATTTGTCTCATTTCAAGAATGTAATCTGTACACAATCTATCACTCCTAAAGCCCCACCCACATTCAACGGCAGTTGCACCATCTATGCAACTTACCCAACGCACACAACAAACTATAATAGATTTTGAGTTGCTGCATTAATTTGTCTTCTTTGCCCTTAAACAGTGGAACAATGCAAACACTGCGCCACTCAACCAGCACCACATCCGACGACACAAAACACAGATTTAGTAGCCTCACCAACCAATCAACTTCCGTTACTTCGCCTTCCTTTGCGTGCTCATCCAAACCAGGGCTTTTCCTGCTTTATCCAAACCAGGGCTTTTCCTGCTAGCATCGCCTCTCCCGTATCCTGTACCTCTTCCTGAGTATTCGCCGATACGATTCTTGCTGCAAAACCTATAGCAGTACACCACCGCCACAGCAACGATATCAGAACGTGACATCCTCAACATCAGCAACATCTTAAAATACTTAGACCACCTCTTCCTTACATCATCACATGCCATGCTGCCGACAAAACCAGAGGATCTCCATCCGGAAATATCACGGAATTTCTCCGTAATCATAAGCAGTCCACTGACGGAGATCTTCAATGGGTCTATGAAGGCTGGAATTATCCCAGATGATTGGTACACAGCAAGCGTCACAGCAACTTTCAAGATGCCTTTCTCACCTTGGTTTATCAACTTGGTTTCTCACTTTGGTGGCCTAAAGACCACCCAGCCCTCCAGGGAAGGCCCGAGTGCAGTGCAAGACAGGAGGCACAAATGCCACAGCACTCCAGAACCGCAAAAGCATGGCATAGCAATGATACAGAAAAATCCTGAAATCTGTGCCTCAGGCAACTGATCATACAGCAATCTTGTTGGTCACAACGCAAAATTAAAAAATATATTTATATATACACATTCATTTCCACATACAAATAAAACTGAATCTGCTCAGTCAAAATCTAAAAATTCATCATACATCAGCTCAGCAAGAGCTTGCTTATAGCAAGGGATTTCCGTCAACTGCACAACATCAGCAGGCAAGCTATTCCATAGACCAATACATCTCACACTGAAGGACCTACTGCGGGCATCAGAAGAGCGAGGAGGAAACATCAACTTCAGCAAGTGACCCCTAGAGCCAACTCTCGGAGCCAGTGAGAATATATTTAGCAAATCCTCTGATTTACCATGCAAAATCTTCCAGTATTTCATCAGGTCCTCCCTCAGAAGCCGACCTTTAACAAAAAACATATCCAGTCTTCTCAAACGACTACCATAGTCCACATCCGAAGGACCATCAATATTTCTGCTCCATCTTCTCTGAATAGATTCAAGCAGCCAACAGTCCTCATAATATCCGGTTTTCCAAACGCACGATGCATACTCAATGATTGGACGAATATGTGCAACATAGAAGGGCAGCATGAACTCCGGGGACCTGCAGACAATTGATTTCAATAAACAGTTTGCCAATGCACCAGCCTTTGCAGCCACCACACGAATATGATGGTGGAATCGGAGACTTGCATCTACACTGACACCCAAGTCTCTATGTGCACTGACAAACTTTAAAGCTCTACCTTGCAGGAAGTACTGGTTAACGGGAACCAGGGCAATAAAATCAATACTACCTCTATAAAAGCGTAGCACAACGCACTCATCAGGATTCAATCCAAGATTACTAGACCTCGCAACAGAGTCAACTGAATCCAACCCACTTTGGAGTGACTGGACACCCTGAACAGCATGGTCAGTGTTCCTCCGTGAGTATCCCAGGTACAGCTTGTAATCATCTGCAAATGCCTTGAATTTGCATGCAAGACCAACAGACACGTGGTTAATGTAAATCAAGAAGAGCAGTGGTCCAAGGTAGTGCCCAAAGCCAGGAAACCACTGCCAATTTGTCTCACACCTGTGGTCGGCAGTAAACTTAGCAGCTTTGCCAATCTCATTGACGTTTTCAATGAGGTTACCGGGATAAATTGGCAAAACGAAACCTGCCGACCTATCAGCTTTGTGAGAAAGTGGAGGCGCTCGGAATAACTTCAAACTTTGCGAGGTGGCTTGGAAATTCACTCACGGGCCGCAAGCAACGTGTCTGTGTTGGATAAGCAACATGTCGTCGGTGGGCTGCAGTAACATCTGGAGTACCACAGAAAAGTGTTATTGGGTCCCTCCTCTTTATAATCTATCAAATGACATGACACCGACATCGTTAGGAAGTTATCTAAATTTGCTGACGACACTAACTTCGCCACAAAGAGACCTGGGCGCAAGATCGCATAACTACCTAAGGTGATTTTAATAAACTAGTGGACTGCTCTGATACGTGGCAAATAAACTTTAATGTTGACAAATGCACCGTTATGCACATTGGAACTCACATTACAAATTCTGCCTACGTAATGGCTGACTAGCAAGTGACTGATGTGGACCAACAACGAGATCTTGGAAGATTATTCACCAAAGATCTCCAGCGGAGGAATCAACCGGAAGCTAGCTACAAAAAAGGCAATAGAGTCATTGGCTATATATCGAGAAATTTCCACGACAAGTTCAGAGGCATCGTGCTCCCGCCATATTTTTCGCTCGTCAGGCCCCGCGTGGAATTATCTGTACAATTTTAGTCCCCTGAACTTAGATGGGATATCAACAAGCTGGTGCGTGTTCAGCAACGAGTAACAAAATTATTTAAGGACCTGATGAATAAGACATACCGCCACGAACCGATGAACTTAGAAGTGAGTTAATCGAGACATTCAATTACCTTTATGGTCTTACTAGAGCTAGATCCAAAGACCTCTTTGGTAGAGATTATAATCCGAGGAATAGAAATAACGTACAATAACTGCACTTAAAACAGCGTAGAATGTCAGTTGCCGAAAATTCCTCCCAATTAAAGATACGAACAATTTAAAGCAGTTTCCATTGATAGCAATAATGTTAACTTCAACAACCGCCTGAACGTAAATGGCGGAAACACAATTGTGGTCGAAAGTGACAACAACCTCTGTTGGAGCCTCCAACGGCCGGCATCCATGAATGATGGGCCCCTCATCTAGACTGGGCTAGTTATACTGCAAATTACATTTTGAAGTAATGGTAGAATGGACCGACGTCTTTTTGTGGCAGTTCTGGCAGAGGTGAACGGATGATGTCTGTCTGCGGGCAGTTCTGGCAGAGGTGAACGGATGATGTCTGTCTGCGGGCAGTTCTGGCAGAGGTGAACGGATGATGTCTGTCTGCGGGCAGTTCTGGCAGAGGTGAACGGATGATGTCTGTCTGCGGGCAGTTCTGGCAGAGGTGAACGGATGATGTCTGTCTGCGGGCAGTTCTGGCAGAGGTGAACGGATGATGTCTGTCTGCGGGCAGTTCTGGCAGAGGTGAACGGATGATGTCTGTCTGCGGGCAGTTCTGGCAGAGGTGAACGGATGATGTCTGTCTGCGGGCAGTTCTGGCAGAGGTGAACGGATGATGTCTGTCTGCGGGCAGTTCTGGCAGAGGTGAACGGATGATGTCTGTCTGCGGGCAGTTCTGGCAGAGGTGAACGGATGATGTCTGTCTGCGGGCAGTTCTGGCAGAGGTGAACGGATGATGTCTGTCTGCGGGCAGTTCTGGCAGTGTGAACGGCTGATGTCTGACGCAGTCCGGTAGAGGGAGTTCGCACTCTTCCTGTGGAGAAGTAGGTGAACTACAATTGACCTGAAGAGCTGATGTTGAGCAAAACGTACGTCCCTCACCTTCTGTTGACGCATGAATATACTTATATATTAATATAGGTATATAT
>SDVV010022270.1:0-12980 GCA_016164225.1 Gammarus roeselii | reverse complement strand
TATAACCAAGGGAGAGGATAAACAATGAAGAGAGGGCTGCGATACTCGCGTCGTTATGAATTAACACTCATTATCCATGTCACAGTCAGTAACCGAACTGCTTTCATCATCAAGATGACATGATCATATAAGATCGGTTCTCATATAACCTTGAGTCGCAGGCGTCATGTTTTCATTGGCCAATAACACCATCATCAGTTTACCTTGGCACAATAAACTCGATCATTATGTTACATGCCCCAGTCAATTTGTTACCATAACCCAATAAGCTGAGTCAAGCCGTGTCCCAGTGTGAGTCAACCGTCATGGTACTAACAGTTGTAGGCGACATCATTAGCATCACCATCAGCATTACCGCAGACTTCATGAAGACCCTAGCTTCGAATGATGCTCTATGACCGCTCCCCACCCCTTGGTTGGACGGTTTAAGGAAGGTGAGGCAACTGTTCTCCTGGTCATGCGACTAAGTCACACTAAAACACGTGACAATTTTAGCCGCACTGCACTGAGAGGAGCGTGCGTGTGGGCACCTATAGGTAGATATAACTGTTACTGCCGTCAATGGCGTTGGGCGTCAAAGGACATGTCATTGGCGCATGGCGGCCGGCTGTATAGTTAGTTCATGGAAGGAAGAAATGTCGTTGTTTGGATTCAATTAGATAGGAAATAACAGTGGTAATGTCGTATTGATGAATCAACTTCCATTCTCATTTAGAATTTGAATAAATTGCAAACTGTATTAAACAGATGACGGAAATTGAACATTATCAATATTAAATAGCAAAAATAAATACGTTTACTAAATAAATGCTCAGCGGGCGTTTAATCTATGAGTATGGGTGAATAATATTCCCCATCGTTGAATAGGGGGTTCGGAATATTTTTATGTGTATTTGCATTATGCATCCAACTAATTACATTTATAGTTAATTTATGTATTTATATACAAAGCAAATAAATTAAATATTGTAAAAAAAGTACTTCAATTAAATGTTCTGAAATGTATGCTTCATATTTTTGACATTACATTTTATTTTTGACCTGAAGAATGGTGGAGTAACGGTAGTCGAATGGTTGGTGAGGCTGACATCTCCGGGTTATGTGTCGTGTGTTGTGCCGATTCAGTAACGCAGTGCATGAATGATTTTTTTCCGCTGTCTAATGCCAAGCGGTATCAGTTTTCTAGATGTTGTTTGTAAGCTGTAATTAAGAGTGCTGATCAAGAGGAGCAGAGACAGTACTGATGGTGTGATTTCAAAAATCAGTGCGGTTTCAAGAGTTGTAGAGGATGTGTTGATCACTTTTTCGAAGTGAGTCAGGTATGGGAAAATAATCTTGCGAAGGACAAGGATGTGTCCGTGCTCTCATGGATTTGGAAAAAGCATACCATAGGGGCGGCAGGGAGTCGTTATAGCGTGTTGCATTTGTATGTAGTAAGTGGAAATTTGTTAAGCTCGTCCTCGAGTTTCTATATTGGAAGCAGAGCATGTGTCAGAGTAGAGAGCGACATGAGAGCTTGATTTGCAAGGAACGTATGGATGAGACAAGATTGCATTGTCTCCTTGGCTGTTTATTTGATGGAGGGGTCGACGAAGTGAACGCGAGTGTGTTATGCCAAGGTTTAGATTTGTTAGAATTACTAGGCGGATTTTTTTTGTTATGTCAGTTGCTGAATGCGGATATGCGGCACCGGTGGCAGAATCGGAAAAGTAGATGTGTAGGCTAGGCTACGGTGGAAGTTTGTTAGAATGAGTGTGAGGAGAAATCTGCCAGTTAATGCGGGTAAAAATTGAGTACCATGATGTGTGAGGACAGGTCATGCCAGCGGAATCAGAATAAGGTAAATATTAAGCTTGTGCAATGAGTTATGGGTTTTTCGTTCCTGGGCTATCATGTAGAAAACACTCGACAAGTCCAAACAAAGGTGAAATACAGCGGGAAAGAACGGTGTAAATTATTGATTGCATCGAAGATTGTAATGAGCTGTACGACGATGGGGGTAAAATCGAATTGAGGTTTGTGCGCGATTCGATCCTCAACCCTGCACTTCGGGGCTGAGGCCTGATGGTGAGAGAGAGCCCATCCCTATTCCCATTCCAAATTTTACTTGCTCCTCAGCAATCCTCCAATGACCATTAACCTTCCACTCAGCTCCCATGATTTCTTTTATGTTATTACCATTGATTCCACCCAACCCCCTTCACAGACTAACTAGTATGAATCCCCCCACTCCCTCTGAACTTTCTTCCGTTCATCAACCCATTCATTTTCGCTTGTCCACCCTATGTTTCATCGCAATAATTGACATCCCTTTTTCCCTTTCTTTCCCCCTCCCATTCACGTTCCTATTCCCAAACCCATTTGTCCTACCATTTTCCGTCACATTCCTTTTTGTTCCCCCATTCATTCCACCTCCTATTTCAGTTCTAATTTTTCCCTTTCATGGGAAGCGAGATGAGAAGGACAGTGAGAATCAAGAGGCAGGAGACAGGTGACTATTTTAAAGCATCAGGACATAATTTGTAAAAGATATATTGTAAAACTTCTGATTCGACCATTTACGAAATTCTACAAGTTCTCCCAGGTTCATTTTCCGGATAGTTTTACAGTAGCCGTGCTTTTCACATTCCGTTCCGTTTTCAGTTATGTTTAAGATTAGTTCAAGGTAGATTGGGAATGTTTTTGCATGTAGCGCATATCATTGTATTATTCGACGAGAGCGATATACGTACTACTACAGTACGATCCCTTATAGTCATGTGAAATAGCTTTACGCAAAAATGGGTTTCCAAATCCTAAACAGTTCTCGTAAATTTTCCGGAACATTCTTCACTTTTTTTTGTATAATCTACCATGTGGAATACGAACCTTCTAGTTTATTCTAAAAGTTGGCGTGGCAGATTTTGTTGAACCCGTATTGACACGTTCACGGGTATAACCCATTTTTTTAACTATTAAGATATCACGTAGAGGCTGCACAGAGGATATAAGTTGGACGTCTAAATCTATATTCCCATGCCGGTCTCTTTCAATCAAATCTTGACCAATTGTTCATTTCTCATCAATAATCTATTTGTGGGACCCATCTACTTCTACATATGAACAGCGCAAGACTATTTTGCCTGCAAACAACTAAACTGTCTCTGAATACATCCCTAAAATAACAACAACCTCCTCACGTTGAGGCTCTGGTGGAAATGAGGCCCAAATCAAATCAAACAACCTCCGAATTGAACTTCGTTGGCGTGGCAATTTTAGCGAATATTGCAATTTCGAAGTGTGATGCTCACCTTATTGTTGTAGAGAGCTTTCATACGGGTCAACAATCACGAACTGATAAAAGTATGATTTATGTTATTGCTTTGTTTTTTCTAGCTGTGTTTTCTGAGATAATATCGAGAAGTTTTCAAACTGAAAACTATTACTTCTCACGTGATAGGGAACTTCATTTTATCAGACAAGGAAAATTTTCGTTGGATTTAAACTGACGTGAAAAGTATGAAGCTTATAAAATGCTGAACGTGTATGTTGTAAGCTTAACCAAAAAATAGTGTAGCTTCTAATGCCACAACATTGATTTATCCAGTGTGATCAATTTATTTCAGACCGAGGACGCAGTCCCTGAGCTCAATGTACTTCAATTGCAGCAACTGTTTGCTATTTGTGACGTAATTGGTGTCACAAAGTTGTGTAAGTGCGTACGAAATCGAAGGAAAAAATTCTGCCGAAATCGAGATTAAAAATGTTGACCAAACGGTATTGAGAAATGCTAACATAATCGAGGTATGTGCGACGACGTTTTTTAATGAATTCAGGTACGACTGATTGTGAATATTTGTCCAACAAAGGGTGAAACGGCGTCAGTCAATATGCAGCCGGCAATCTCCGTTACCTTAGGAATGAGAGTTCCACGTGATCGCAACTTCGGCGAATTACGACTAACCGCTTATTGGAGTCTCCTCCCCGGCATAGTTATTTTTAACGGGAATATTGGTGATGGAGCTTCCAATTAGGGTCAATTGAATTAACTAATATCGGGAGTATTGAGAAACAGAAACGACTGGGGCCGTGCGATAGGAGCGAATGGTTCTCGTTTCGAACAGTTTTGTTGATTGCAGTCAGAAACATTTAAATATGTTGGTAGTTTAATTAATTTCCCCTCAACGACCAATTTTTGACGGGATTTTTTCTGTGATATTAAGTACAGTTTTCTTATCGTAGCTATGCAGAACTGAGACATTACGAAAATGTTTTTGATAAATTGAAGTTCACCGTTGATTGAAGTCCTATTTTTATTGTTCTGTATTTATTGTAACATATAACATTGTCCGGTATATATGTAGCAGCTCCTCACGGGTATCGGAAATATAAGCAGCAGCCCGTCACGAACTCTGAATCGACGCAAAACGCATCTGTCAACTCATACATTATTCCCCGATATTGTGATCTCATGTATAATATTGTTACATAAGTTGTATGTCTTTTGTTTCCGGTTTCCCACATGATCAAATAGCACTTCACATGTCGTCTCAACAGGAAGCAAAGCCATCCTCGATCAATGCATCTCAAGACGGATGCCTCTGTCAAATCTAATTAGAATCCTGCTCCCATAGACAGAGCTCGGTAGACGCTGAGTTTGTCTAGCTGTTGATTTATAGAAACATCGTATAGTGTTACCATTGGATCATCGAAACATCTTCTTTAGTGACAGTGCATCAACTTCAAGGTTGGTAGAGACCACCTAGGACTCAGTTGTTGTAGTCGAGCTCATGTGGAGAGACTAATCAAGTAAAGTTTAACGTAGACTTCATAGCCCCGTCGTAAAGCACTATCCAACATAATATCACGTTAAACGGCACTCCCCAGAGCCACCAGCAGACCAATTTCACTGGCGCGTGTCAACTTAACGTACTGGCAATCACGTACGAAAGTGCGTGGTTGGACAAGTCAACTCGAACGTCCGGAAGCGACGCCTCGGACCTCGTGAATCTATTTATCGAATCCCCAGTTAAGTAACACTACCGTTGATAGGTTACTATCAGTAGAATGTGTGTGTAATGTGTTACGTGTCATTGTCTGTATACATCAATTTAAAAGAGCCCGTAGAGTTCAATTGTAACAAGTCTGTGTCAGGATTCATTAGTGTGTACGAAAGGAAACATATCCAATGTTTCCTTTGGCCTATATTTATGAGAGCCCGTAAATGCATTGTCTTCCACGCCTCATTTCCAAATAAGTGCAGCGGCCGATACCCCGCTTTAGGTTGTGCTTTCCCGTATTTTGAAGTACTTTTTTAAAAGCTAAGAGTGTCAATTTTTTCAAATGTTCCCACTTCACCGACTACTGATGCGTTGATTACAGGATACATTCAAACGAAATAGATTATTCACATCGATTGTCTCCTACTCCTGAGGATTACCAAGAGGTTTGCGGCTAGAAAACAGCTGCCACACTTGTCCTTAAATCACGCGTAATATAGGAGACTGATAACGCAAATTTAATGTAAAGATGAGATTGTTAGCCGCGTCTCTAACGACAGAGCATCAGTAAAGCGGGAGCAAATGTCAAGTACCCCAAACTTTTCGCAGTAATACGAAACGCTTCACTGGTGCGAAGCGTAGATATCTAAGTGCTCATGCGCTTTACTAGTATCCCGAGCTCTTCATGTAAACAATTTTTTGATCTGGTTTGTTGGAAGTAGCTATTATAGATACAGGGGCTGAAACGCATTTTTTTTTATTCGGCTAATGTAATTGTTAGGAAATATGTTATTTCTTCGTGTCACCGACTTAGTCGCTGTATATCTCGGACATTATACTTGTAGGTTAAGACAATTGCTCTTGTGGTCAAGTTATTTTTTGTAGGTACAGAGAGAAAGCCAGGAGGGGGAAGGGGGCAGGATAGGGGAGGAGGAAAAGGAACGAAAATCAGGAGTCTAAGGGTGCCTAAACGCATTTTATATTTATTCGGCCAATGTAATTGTTGGGAAGTATGCTATTTTTTAGTGTGACCGACTTAGTCGCTGTATATCTCGGACATTATACTTGTAGGTTAAAACAATTGCTCCTATGGTCAAGTTAATTACTGTATGCAGATGGACCACCCGGGAGGAGGAGTTGAGAGTAGGTGGTCCCAATAAATCAATGACAATTAGTGATTTTTATCTCTAGATGTGCTCCTTTCGTTACGAGTTTTAACTGTTTGTTACTACGTATTGTAGAAGTAGCGTATATTTTGTGTTGGATTTTTTCAATGGTTTGATCGCAAGAAAATGATAGTACATATTTGGACTGCTGTTAGTGTAGGATACATTTTAATAGGGTACTTATATATCCTATCATATAGTTTCACAGACCCTCCTGTTATTCCAATGGTTATTACCCATACATTTTGTTGTGTATGACTCATTTGAATAGAAACTTTTACTGTTCAAACCTGATTTTTTAGGATATGCGTATTCGATGTAGTTATGCAAGAAATTGTGGCACTTATTACCATGATTTGTTATTGTAGGATACATTCGAATAGAAACTTTTATAACGATTCTATCTAGTTTTCAATGGTTATTGCCCATACATTTTGTTATGTATTCGATACTATTATCGTAGGATATCCTTCCTCGACAGTTTTAATACAAAGATCATGTCATTTTTCTCTTTATAAGCGATAAACATAGTTCATACGTGGCATTTTATATCACGATGATTAAATCGGTTCCCTTTAAGCTTCTCCTGAAGTCCAAAACGTAAGTGGCACTCGAGGACCTCTTTATCCATCAATGTCACATGAAGATCTTATCTCATCTCTTATCTCATCTCGCACCTCTTGGAGCATGCAGTAGGGTATACCTTCAATCACTTTGTCACGTTCGGTAGAATTAGCATTGATTTATTCGGTCATGAAGTAAGGTAGACCTTTAATCACTTGCCGTGTTCGGTAGGAATAGCATATGTTTCATTTGGACATGCTTTAGGGTGTACCTTTAATCATTTGGCTTACGGGTGACTCATTCTGACGGATGGACGGGCAGCTTTCGAATATACATTGGCAGTTTTTACGTCATGAACATTTACAGGTTGTAACATGTTCATGTGGACGTATTTCCGTCATTCACTCTACTACAAATGCCATAGATGGTCGCACCTGGTTCACGCCTTTTACATGTTAAATCATCGAGATATTAGCGTTTGTTTTCAAGTTTACTGAGTCAGTTTTTATTTGTGCGTTCAGTTTGAAGTTGGCATGCTTCTTTGCGATTGTTGTGTGTATGGTCTCGAAGTGTGTGTTGGTTTTCTGGTTATGAATGTCTCTGTATTGTTCATACTTGATTTGGCTTGTGTCTGGTAATTGACACCCTCAGCAGCTGGTTTGTAGCCTCATAATAGTCCCAGCTGTCATTAATTTGATTCATCGTACAGAGGATAATTTTTTCGGGGTATATGTAGGAGTCTATGTATTCAACCAGAGGAGAATGCAACATTTTACGCCTCAATGTCCACTCGCGCACACGCGCATGCGCGCATGCGTGCGTTGTTACCGTATCGCGGAAGTTTTAGACTTTTGCTTTAGCTTCTGTTTGGACTTAGTATCTTTCACATTTTCAATGCAAGGCAAAAGGCGTTGTAGTGCATTTCGATGAAATGCATGTTGCCTATCTGCAATTTCTTCATCGTACAAGGGATGATTTTGGGGCAGTTGGAGAAGATCATGTAATCAGCCAGGGGAGCTTGCCGCATTTCCGCCTCAATATCGGTCATACCTTTGAACTGGAATAATTTCTATCACATTTTCAGCGTAACGCAAGAGGCGTTGTATTGCAATTCATCGCAAGTCATATTGCATACATGCATTTCACTGCTATTCATTCGAGTTAAGTTTAGGATTTTCCAAACAAAGATTTATTAGATTTTTTTGTTATTGGTAATAAATTTTGACCTATTTATATATAGTAGGGGTTTACACGGGTTATCATTCATACGATAACATAACTATTCTCTCCGAAAATCGACACGATCATCTTGGCGAAACATAAGTAATGACTTCGAGCTCCCCCTCTCTTGTGTTATTTTGATCCTTGGTATCAGTGCCACTCTGTGGGTTCTTTATCAATGATGTGCATTTATTTCTCACTTGAGGCTGTCGTATCGACATATCGGTGTAGGATTTATCATCTGAATGTTTTTTTTTCTTGGATTTATTGGGTTCTAGACTAACGCTCTTAGTATACATTTAAGATAAACGGTGACCTTTGGGAGAAGTGTACGCAACACTTGCAATCCTATCCTTGTAACCAAAACTTTGTTCATAGTCTTCAGCGAGTTTTTTCGCGACGATAGTTTTTTACTCACTGTTATATGTTTATGAGATCGAATCGTTTCAGGTTTGTGCTTACTATTACCATTCATTAAATTCCCGCTGATTTTCCGAAATATAGCTAATTCTCCTAGAACTCAACGTTTGAGACATGATTCTCTCGCCTCAGGTTTCATTACCAACATATTTGAAACAAAGTCGGCGTATGTACGTGTACATGAGTTGAAACAAAAATATATAACAAAATTTAAAATTCAATATAATTTTACAACTAAAATTTTTCAATAAAATAAAAAAAATCGACGCCTGGACTTTTCTTTAGTAGCCAAGTTATCCTATCAATAGATTCATTTGGCTTTGTCCGGGCATAATCTTTGTTCTATTTTATTGAAATTTTTAATTTTAAATTGTATTGAATTTTAAATTTTGTTTTATAAGTTTTTTTTTCAACTCATGTACACATACATACGCTCGAATATACACATGCACGTACGTACACAGCTCTTTACATATACTTGAATACATACATAGATACATACATACATACATACATACATACATACATACATACATACATACATACATACACAGTTGATGCCCGAGGCGAGCGATGATGAACCTAAAGATTTGTGAAAAACGTTTTCAATCGCATTTTAATATCAAGCTGGATGCCGTGATTGGAGTCAGTGTTACGTGAAGAACAAGCGGAGACGGACGGATCATTCTGAAATAGACAACAATGAATGTTCAAGTGGCAAAAATTAGTGTACGTGTTTTGGAAGAAGAAATCTCCGAAGATGATGTGAGTCGGATCGAACAAATATTGACTAGTGTTGAAAATACCAGTTATCTCAGTATGAGTAAAACATGAATCAAACGAGTGGGAGCTAACATTTATTTATCGATGAAGGAAAAGAGAAGGCGGCTTTGGGTTATTAATGTAGACGGGTTACAGTCGTATGTAACAAAGTTGATGGAAATAAGAAAGAAACTCTCGAAAATCATACGATCCGAGTGGAAAATCCTCACGATTTTAATAAAGCTGAGGTACTGGGAAACAGATTTGACCTTAGAGGCAAAGAAAATCTGGAACGAATGCAAGAATTTCTCATTGATGATGAACAGAATAACATTGAATTGAGAATATTTTTCTAATAATTAAGGTTCAAGAAGAAGGAGAAGAACTTTATTTGTGGACTCAATGGCACGGAACAGCCTTCGTTCGGTATTTGCAACAAAGATATGCTGGAATATATGATGGATTTTGAGAGGAAACGTAAACATCGTGATGATGGGTATGGATGTCTGTACGAAATCTGCTGTGATCGAAAAAACGAGTTAGATGTCATTGATGATGTCAACAAGATCTGTTTTTAATAATAATAAAAACTAATAAACTATGTTAATCCTAAATCGATTGTTTAAAATATCCTCAAACTGAGAGGTTAAGCGATGAATTGCATTCATTGTGTCAGACGGAGGTAACATCGAATTGTCGAAGTCGGTAGAAGGATATGTTTCAAGGGGTGCGGCTCTATCCATAAACATATGTCGGGGTAAATGCTCTATATGTGAGACAAAATGGTGAGATATAAATCAGAATCCGATTAGATCATACTCAGTCAAGATTGTGATTCCATTTTGGGAGGATGGGGTATAGTTTGAGTCGTCGTTTGTTCGAAAGTAATGGGGTGATGGGGGTCTGTAAGCTTTACCAGAAGGAAATAAAATTAAATAAACATAAATCCACAAGTAATGATTGGAGACATTTGAAACGAACATCGTGAAGAGTATGAAAATTATAGGAAAGAAAAAGGCAAATCAATTCTAATGAAGTAAATGTGGTAGACCAAGACTATATGTTTCAATCAATTGTTACTAAATAAGCTTCAGTGGAAAGCCCTTATTACGTTACGATCGTAGCACAAATCTTACTGCAACGTTTGAGGACCAGGTATACGGCGTGTGATGTTAGAAATCATTTTCAGACAGAGCCAATAACAATTATTGGAATGCCTCTGATGTGATCAACCAACCAAACAATTATTTGAAGAAGAATATCCTTATAACAAGGATCCGAATGAATTATCATCAACATACTTCTCCAATTGACAGGAGAGGACAAATTGCAACCAACAACTGAATACCGGACATATTGGTTCGTCCAACTACACCAGTAACCTGACACTACTGTCCAACCTGATAACTGCCATGCAGCGTCCTGTCATCAATCTCAGTCTACCTCACATGATGGACCGTCTGCTCCCGAGGAAATTTGTCCACCAGACGACACTGAACTTGATGGAACGTGTGGCGTCCTTTGCGGCCAAACGAAGCCAGACCATTTGGTCAGCAGGTGCTCAAATTTAACTTGCCTGCTCTACTTTGCTGGTTGCAAGGAACGACATGTAAGGGTTATCGCGTTGGATGTGTGAAAAGTTTGCGAGAAAGCTAAGTTTCTGAGTTGGATATATTTATTACTTGATCTGAATAAATATTTACCATTACAACCACATTGTTAAGGAACGATAGACCACATCGGTTATGAACTATTTCACGAAAAAAAATCCTGTAAGCTGAGGGATGCTCACAGTTTTTCCTTACAGTGTTTGTGGGTGGTTATCATGTATTGCATTCGGGCCTTAAAAGCATTACTCAATCTAGCTTATATAAAAAATAAATTCGTCGTGAATATTGCAGTTCACTAGTCAAGTTAACGGTGGTCACGTTTGATGACGAAATGCAATGATTATGCGGGACTGTTTTATAAAATATCGACTGCCCGTAATAATTCTTGGAAAAAATCTTAAAATAATCTAAGCCCATATTGATTGGTAACCTCAACTTACAAATCATCGTCAACAATTTTGAACCCGTAAGTCACCCTAAAGCCACCCGTAAGCCTATTTAACCTGCTATATGACTCACGATAAGCTTAAGTCCCCATGAGTAATTAACTTTGTTCAAAAATATATAACTTGACCCATAAGTAATTATTAATTACAATATAATTATACTCCATCTCTAATGAAATGCCTAAGCGAGGCTGAACGAGGACATGTATCATTACCTTGACAGGGTGTAAGGCTGCCGTGCGTGATAACGAGATAGCATCTAACTCTGAGACAGTGATGGATAGAGGTCTGCCGCTACGCTAGCGACCCGGGTGGTAACATTTCCAATCGAATGCGACTTGTCCTGCGACACTGAATAATAAGATATATAACAATATACTATTAAAAATAATAAAATCCATCACATACAGTCAACCTCCTATGCAGGCTATCATTTCAAGCTAATATAACATTGAAATAAATTCGAACACATACAATTCTACTAACCCTTTACAATATCTATTTATGAATTCTATCTCAACGCTATAAGTGTCACTGAAAAATCCTAAATAAGTTATATGTCAAGCAAAGACTAGCAATAAATACCCATTGAAATAACAGCGGGGGGTTGCAAGACTAAATTATACGATATATAAGTATACTATTCAAAAATAATATATACTGCACATACAACCAGATCGGCAAAATACCTTATACTATTAGAAATAATTGAATCCTAACACAACGCTATAAGTGTCACTAAAAAAAAACTAAATAAGTTATAGGTCGAGCAAAGACTAGCAATAAGTACCTATTGAAAAAAAAGCGTTGCTTGCGACACTAAATAATACGCTATTTAAATAATTATATACTAATTAAAATAATAAAATTCTACTCGTGATCATAAACAATCAACAACCATCACGGTTAGAGCGTTTTTCGTACCCCATACGTGTCGTCGACAGGATCTCCAGGGCACGTTTAGACGACAAGATCTCCAGGGCACGTTTAGACAACAGGATCTCCAGGGCACGTTTCGTCGACAGAATCTCCAGGGCACGTTCAGACGACAGGATTTTCAGGGCACGTTTAGACGACAGGATCTCCAGGGCACGTTTCGTCGACAGGATCTCCATGGCACGTTTAGACGACAGGATCTCCAGGGCACGTTTAGACGACATATATACCACTGACGCCACACATTCCATCAAGTTCAGTGTCGCCTGGTGGATAAATTTCATCGTGAGCAGACGGTCCATCATGTGAGGTAGACTGAGATTGATGACAGGACGCTGCAGGGCAGTTGGACAGTAATGTCAGGTTACTGTTGAAGTTGGACGGAGCAATTTGTCAGGTATTCACTTGTTGGTCGCAATTAGTCCTTTTTTATCCATGGGAGAAATATATTAATCATAATTCATTCGGATCCTTGTTACAAGGATATTCCTCTCCAAATAATCGTTTGGTTGGTTGATCACATCAGAGGTATTCCAATAATCGTTATTGACTTTGTCTGAAAGCGATTTCTAACATTACACGCCGTATACCTGCACACTGTGTCTTCCTCAAACGTTACAGTAAGATTGGTTCCACGATCATAATGTAGTAAGGGCATTCTACTCAAGCATATTTAGTAACAATAAATTTAAAGATATAATTTGAATTCGAACCTATTGGAATAAAATGTCGGGAAATCTCTTCGTCCTCGGAATTTTTCATTTGTTGGTGGCATTCAATCCTGTTATTACATTTTGAACAAATATTAAGTATTTTAGCCTCTTACTTATTCGGATTGTATACATATGTATGCAAATATATAAATCTTTATATATA
>SDVV010022269.1:0-12980 GCA_016164225.1 Gammarus roeselii | reverse complement strand
TATATAAAGGTACATGAATTGGTAAAGATTGGTAAAGCTACAGGGTCAAGTGAAAAGATTTGAAAAGGATGAAGGTTAAATCCATGAAGAAAATACCTAACATAAGTATGCAAGCGGGAAAAAATATTTACAATCCTTGGTAATTTTAGGTTAGGATGAGTTAGGCTTACGGCCCCTCTATAATACAGACTTATAGTGAAAAATGCTACAATAGATCTGTTGAATGCTCAAATAAGACAGATAATCTGAATTAGAACGCGACCTCATAAAAAAGCCTGACTTGATCAATAACTTCAAAGTTTCTAAACTGCAAACGTCTTACAAGCATTTATAAGTAAGACTTGCGGGAGTAAGCATTTAGTAGAGACATACGAGCGGATAACATAATTGAAATTATCATTAAATTATTGAATAATTTCAGCACTAATCACTACACAAATCGGTTAAATTAGTTCTCCAAGACAACATGGAACCGGACCCAAATGCGGTGTCCAGAGGTTGAACCTACCAAATTTTGAAGCGTTACATCCGAATAAGTGTAATTTTATACCCAACATCCCATGAAAATAGGCAAATTTATATCGAATATAGATATACTCCTATGATATCAAATCAAAATGTACACCCATATCTGAAAATAGCTAAATAAGATTTCCTACACTACCCTTAGCAACAACGATTAACTAATATATACGGTGTATCCTACCGCACCCAGATGATAAGTCCTACTCCAATATAACACATCATCAGGTTCATGACTAAGATCGTATACTATCATAACAGCCATACCGGAAATAACTGACATTTAACGCTGAGTTGATGTAAAAAATGTTATTTTTACTACAATACCTGTTCACATCTAAAAACAAAATTCCTCGACCTAACTGATGCTATGCATTTGGGAGTACAAATCCAAACCCACTGCGTCATAAAATGAACTCTACAATGCTTCACTAGGTCACTTCTCAGCAATCTACCACTAATATATAACAAATTTAGAGGTAACACCCAGTCATGGTACGGTGCCACAGACGTATCATGCATCTGTTTAATTCGCCGTCTCTGAACAACATCGAACAAAGTCACATCCTGGACATAACCAAAAACTAGACACATGTACAGTGGTCAAGAATGAGTCTCAGAGAGTGTGTGGCCATAAAAGCTAGGCTTCTGATCACTAACAGAATAAGTACACCACAAAACGATGAGCAGCTTGATCAACAATACACCACAAAACGATGAGCAGCTTGTTCATCAACAATAAATATATAAATAGCTAAATAAGATTCTTTAATCTGCTGTAACCGACAAAAAATTGTAGTACAATGTGAATCCGTCCTAGTAAATCGGTTTACTCATACAAACAGGCATAAACATATCTAGTTTTTTGCCAAGGGAACTCTCTAACTCCTCCTAAATATTGATGAATGGTCGTACAATAAATATACAATACCCTAACAGCTATACCAAGTTTGTAACAAATCGTCTGTTCTATATCTATAATAACCACGTCAAATATTGTATCAGGATGAAAGAAGATATATAAATCACAATAAATGAACAAAATGTAACTAAATTAAACATGAAATAATGTTCTATATTGTAGATACAAACGTAATATATTCTGATATTGTACAAATAACCAACAGATTGCATTGAAGATGGGAATTCAACAGAGAACATACAAAACTGAAAGACCTATACTAAAACTCACGAGTTATAGCAAAGCAAGAAGATTAGTTCTCTAGCATATCCAAAACATACACTAAACCCGTTATGAAGGAGAATGAACTAGCATGTAACCAAACAAACAAGAAATGTGTATAAGATACCAAGACATACGAGCGACACAACTGAAACCTGAAGTATATACGGTATAGTACATACTAAATCTAATGAAATCAGCCTCAACTCCAGTTCAAAACAGGGTTGAATTAACATCTCTTTAACTAAAGTAACCACGGCTTAATCGTAATAGAATTTCATATATACATATAAAAAATACCCAATAATGCAACAACCTAGCAATTATGCCTGAAATAGCTTGCAACATGGATGCTTCAAGCCTAAAATACCCTAAAATGCCTAAAACTGTGAGTTAACTGATTGAAATTCCGAAACAATACAAATTCAACTTGAATCAATCGATCATTACTATGTATACATAACATAATATTTTAACTTACACTAAATCCATATCGTTCAGGTATTTTCGCTATTGGAAAACCGCGTCAATGGAACACTGATATAACGGTTTCAAAACTGGGTAATGCAATATGGGGTAGATAGATTCTCGACCGTAGGTGCTGCATCATCCCACAATACATACTTAAACTCGCCAATAATCAGACAAATAAACAATACTTTTCCTATAGATAATATATAAATATGAAATAAATAGATGGGAAACAAAGAACCTTGCCTGCAATCCTACCTTCAGGCTGGTACAAACAGGGCCGTTCGCACACAAAGGCTGCAAATTGAGTTATAAGACATACCTACCACACTAATCCTATAAAAGAATATATAGTGATAAATGTACATAACATACAAAAATATCCCAAGCCCCCACCGCAACGAACCCACCAAACAAGCATCGAATGAGACAAATATATTCGTAAGTGATTCTCCTCTAGGAATGATTCAGTTATCCTGTAAATATTGTATCTATTTTCCTTCATCGGATATCTCACAACATAGAAAAAACGAATGGAGGAGATACTGAAGAAGTAAGTAAAGCTTAGCGCAGGGTACTGATTAAAACAATCGGATAAAAATAACAATCAACTAATTGAATCTATGCCAGATGTAAATTGATCAACAGCGAGCAACGTAGAAAATGATATCGAGGTTGAAAATTCATCATGAAGGTGTCCGGAAAGTGAGACTTTTTAATATAAAATAATGCATATAAATTATTATCAATAAAAAATCCTATAAATGTATGTTTATCAATACCCCAAAAAACATTTAGAGGACATAGCAGTGAAAGTGCATAATGAAAGCAACGAAGTTGCAATATCCCCACAAGCATTGAAATTATAATAACCTTATGTAAATATATAACCTGTTTCCAGCATTCCGGCTAGCCGCTTCTTCAGCGTGAAACCAGTTCCGGTACCCTCCGCTCCCGTCCCCCGTACGCTCGGTGAGTCAAGGTTGCATGCATCGCGTCCTACCCCCCCGCCCACCAAAAGTAACTCTATTTATCCCTATCTATAATCCTTCACTAAACCGCGTCCTGCGCCTATACCTACTACTGACCGCCAGTGTTGATTGGGATAGATATCCATGCTGCTGATGAAAAAAAAATTGCATGAGCTTGTAAGTCAAGATGATGTATGATGTAATAAACTCTACCATTATTTCTCCTTGTGCGCTATTCATGGGGACTTGAATTCTGTATCCTTGATCATCAATCACTTCTGAACAACTCATTTTGCCGAAAAACATTTATTCCTTGCAGCTCATTGTCATGCAACTTCTACATCCTACTTATTAGCCAGTAGAGCAGGTAGCGACAGCTAGCTGGGTGTTTTATGAGGCTAGTAGAGCACGTAGAGACAGCTGTGTGTTTCATGAGGCTAGTAGAGCACGTAACGACAGCTGGGTACCATATGGGGCTAGCAGAGCACGTAGCGACAGCTGTGTGTTTCATGAGGCTAGTAGAGCACGTAACGACAGCTGGGTGTCGTATGAGGCTAGTAGAGCACGTAACGACAGCTGCGTGTCATATGGGGCTAGTAGTGCACGTAGCGACAGCTGTCTGTTTCATGAGGCTGGTAGAGCACGTAGCGACAGCTGTGTGTTTTATTGGGCTAGTAGAGCACGTAACGACAGCTGTGTGTTTTAAGGGGACGAGCAGTTTTTTCCGATGAAAAATAAATTATTGTTTACTACGAGCGGGGAATATTATGATGTGTGTATCGGAGGAATATGATCGTACAAATTAAAAGCTAAAATTGGTTCGGTTCGTGAATAGTTATATCATACATTTATATTCGATTAGTCTGTATTCAAAATGGGTTATCTAAAAGTCGGTTGGTTGGTACCGTGTCAAGGAAGAATTGAAGCAGCACACGGAAGTATTGCGGTTAAACTTGATCTAATTACCAAGAGTACGCAGAACCGCCAATCACAGGTTTAATTTTAATGATATTCCCTATGCTCTAGTCATAGTCACTAACTGTGAGCTTAAAATGTTAATACTAATAAATTGACCGTGTTTTTTATGTACAGTATGTTAAGCCAAAAAATTGATGATTCGTCCCTCACGGCTTCCGTGTACCTGACTGATCAACAAACGACCATCACTCACTCCGACGACATAATAAGCTCAGATGCTGCAGGTCAGCAGCCTTGCAACATCCCCCCGACCTCCATGAAGTCGAATTCCCTCTGCACTGCATTGAAACGTAGATGCATTTGATTGGCTTGCAGTACATTAACGTTAAGATAACATCATTACAGAAGATTGTGGGAATGGAAAAAAACATAACCCCCATGATCAGGCAACGATAACCCCCATGATCGGGCATCGATAACCCCATGATCAGGCAACGGTAACCCCCATGATCAGGCATCGATAACCCCCATGATCAGGCAACGGTAACCCCCATGATCAGGCATCGATAACCCCCATGATCAGGCAACGGTAACCCCCATGATCAGGCATCGATAACCCCCATGATCGAACATGAATGAGTGAGTTTGTGAATGGTTATAATCCTTGATCTAGGGTATGTGAAATAGGGTCTATCACATGATTATTCTCTATTTACCCCTACCACTTACAGACGACATGAACTTATATTTTATAGGAAATGAATATTATTAGACTCTTCGATTAGATATTAGTTATTTTTTTCTTAGCCTTACGTGATGTTGAGAAAGGCTCTTAGCAAGACAATAGGCGAATCTCAAAAAAATATAGACTAAGCCAAGATTTCACAACGAAATGCAAATTTTATGTCAAAGAACATTCCAGAATTAGTAGCAATCTAAAGTCTATGATGGTAACGATCATAGTCACAGAGTCTATGATGGTAACAATCATGGTCGTAAATTCTATGATGGTAACAATCATGGTCGTAAATTCTATGATGGTAACAATCATGGTCATAAAGTCTATGATGGTAACAGTCATGGTCGTAAAGTCTATGATATTAACAATCATGGTCGTAAAGTCTATGATGGTAACAATCATGGTCGTAAAGTCTATGATGGTAATAATCATGGTCGTAAAGTCTATGATGGTAACAATCATGGTCGTTCCGAAAAAATAGCATACAAAATACGTGATCGAAAGAATAGGTTACTAACATTTTGCCTTATTCCTTATATTACGTAAGCCTACGACCTCGTGTATAGGGTCGTTTCGCAAGAAATGTATGTGCATATTGCTCCGTGAAACATACGGCTTGATATGGAGTCGAGTCAAACAAATACGATGTAGAGAACGGTCCGGCTCCAGTTTTCCGACTGTTTCATTACATTCATCAACAGACTGTTACTCTTCATTCATGTCAGTAAAGGGTGACTATTATTTTTTTGTTCTTCAATTTATTTTTTATCCTGCGGACATGCTTGGCATCTCCCCCACCCCTCGCCATTTCCATTTTCCCCATTTGTTACTTGGAAGGGTAGAGAATTCCACAGAGGCACACTATCACATGGTTTTTGGAAATCTCAAGATTCTTAGTATCCAATAAGCATGATCTGCAATATTGTCAGCGGACATACCTTCTTCAACTGTCTGCTTCGGTTCGCTGCTTGCGATTTGCCACCTGATCCAACAGTGGGTATTGTTACCTATACGAGAACTTGATATGGAGTTATCTGGGCCTATATACCTAGCTCGCAAGCAGCAATATGTTGATTCATATTATTATTTTATAAATGTACTGGATGGGAGAACGTTTTAATATCTTGTTTTATTATATTAATTGGGTTGTATAAAAGTGGTGAATCGTATTTTTTTACCTCCACATCAGTACAGACGAAAGTTAGTCGGGCTAGAAGTTCTGGCAACATTTTCGAAGGAATAACTTTACAGCTAACACGTCTAGAGAGTTTTCAAATAGAAACATTTTCTATCTTTAGCTGCAGGTACAAATCTCTAAAGACCCACTGATATTCCAAAATATCTTCAACACCTCGTTTACTTTTTTATTTGTTTACAACACGAAGTTTTCTTTTTGCTTGACCATCTTCCCCCTCCAAACTTCAAGATTCCCTAGGTGCTTTTAGTGAACTATCTTTCCACCTCAGCAACTTCAGCCAATCTTAATTGGAGGAGGAAAAGTTGTAATTGGTTGGGCTTCATTAATATTCATTGCTTCTGTGATGGCGGACCAAAGAACTCTGAAAGTATACACAGCGAAGACTTGGGCGGTGAGGTCTTTAGAGACGTATCTAATGGGGTGCAACAGAGTGGAAACTTAGTGGTTAAGGTGTTCAGGGCCTTAGCTAATTGGGTGCAAAAGAGCGTAGATTGAAGGCTTAAGGGGTTAAGCAAATGTGATGCAACGGAGGGGGCAGTTGGGCATTAAACTCTTTATTGGCGTAACTAATGTAGAGCAACAGAGCGGGACTTAAGTGTTAATGCCTGTGTGATGCCACTTTATCTGTGATTATCACGTAGATATTTGTCACATAGGGATGCAAACAAAATTTGAGAAAAGATGGACAAAATGTTTCCAAAATCCCATTGTATGAAGTTGACTATTTGGGTCTTCCTAACTAATGTTCACTCATGTCAGGAAACGTCAGGCAGGATTAAAGCAGTGTGTGGAGTCACAAACCTTCAAATTCAAAAGGCGACGTCAAGCAGGATTAGGCAACGTCAAAGAAGGAAAAACAGTTTGTGGAATCCCAAACCTTCAAATTCAATAGGCGATATATTGAATACCGTTTGTACAATCGGAAAGACATTTTCACTGTAACACGTTAAGGTCTTCAGTGCCCTAGCTAATGGGAGGCTACAGATCAGAAACTTGAACGTTGAGGTATGCATTGGCGTGGCTAATGAGGTGCAACAGAGAGGAGACGGGTGCGTTTGTCGTTAGTGGCGTAGCAAAGATGGTGCTACAGTGCGCACACTTAGAGCCGCTATTGGGATGTGACAGGAAAGAGACTGGACTGTAAAGGTCTCTATTGGCGTAGCTAAGATGGTGCTACAGTGAGCACACTTAGAGCCGCTATTGGGATGTGACAGGAAAGAGACTGGACTGTAAAGGTCTCTATTGGCGTAGCTAAGATGGTGCTACAGTGCGCACACTTAGAGCCGCTATTGGGATGTGACAGGAAAGAGACTGGACTGTAAAGGACTCTATTGGCGTAGCTAAGATGGTGCTACAGTGCGCACACTTAGAGCCGCTATTGGGATGTGACGGGAAAGAGACTGGACTGTAAAGGTCTCTATTGGCGTAGCTAAAGAAGTGCAACAGAGCAGACAGAGAGGCATTAATTTCTTTAGTCGTGTAGTTAATGGGGAGTAACATGGCGTACAGTTGGGCGTTAATGTCTTTTATGACTTACCTAATAGGGTGCAACAAACCAGGTCATAGACGAAACGAATATTAATGGAGTAGCTAACATGGTGTAATCTAAAAATTGTTTTCGTCGGATTGAATTATTGTTTTTGAACATTCTTCGACTGGTACACCGCCCAAACTAGGACGTGTGGGTTCTTTCACTCCTTACTTTTTGCAGTGTCATCTATTGGAAAAAAAGGACTGCAGAAAGGATTGTGCAAAATACTGGCGTATACTACACTATTATATTTAGGGGATAACAGTCCCATTTATGTTTCAACAATCGGTTTAAAATATTGAATCCTACCACACACGAACACACCTGAACGACGAGCTACAGAGCAATACATTCAAATCCGAAGGCAATATCAAAACTTTTCCCATCCTGCTGCGTTCAGTCGGCTTAGGCCGTTGTTGCGAAGCATATTTTATTCAGTTCTCGATGGAGCTATTCTGAAGGGTTTCACTTCGTAGGCGGGACTCTCCATTGGCGTATGCAATCCGTTTCAGGATTATACACAAATTTTAAAGCGAATTCTCTAATTTGGTGAAGAAGGCGTTCACCATAGAGCTTTTCGTCTTTGAACCACATCGAAACCAGGCTACGTTTTAGACATCCCGGAGGACGGCAAAAAAGTAGTCTGGCGACGATACTGCAACGGGATGTTTTCAATTCAATGAATCAAATCTGACATCATCAGCTAGAAGTTACTTGAACGTCAACAGCAATTGTTGTGGAGTTGAAGTGTGACTTGTCGAATGTGTGACCTGCGTCTCCACTCATTCCTGACCAAATCATTTCTTCTTCTTCTGCCGTGTTTGTCGCTGGGGGCGTTGTTCCCCATTGTCTACCCACTGTTTTGCCAATCCGTCAAGGCCGTCAAAAGTCACTATGTTCTGTTCAATCAATAAAACGTACTTCGTGTCGGCCTTCTTGAATGTTTTAGCCCATCATACCGGAACATTTTTGTGACTGGGTGTAAAATTAGTCTTTTCTGAGGACGTTTATTATCGGTCATGCTCTTCACTAGATGGTTTTGAAATGTTCAGGGAACTTCAGGAAATCGTGCTTTACTATAGATGTACTTCCTGTACTACCAAAAGGTAAATCTGTTCAAAATCAACAGGTACTCGTTGATATTTGATCTATACGAGTAAACTTACTCAGTCCTCAATTATGGATTGAAATTTTGTTAACTACAAAACGGTTAGCCTTAAATATCATCGAATGATAGAAGTCGTTAACAAACTTGTAGGCAGAGCCGATATCCTAGCGTACAGGCTTCAAGAACATATTGAAACAATAATTTATCCGGTAAATTAACTCAAGTTTGTCAACCTGAATCGAAATATTATAATGTAATCTTGGTATCACACGAAACAATCAGCAAATGTCAGATAATGTCAACAAACGAGCCCTCGACCAATTCAGAATGTATCATGTCTACAAAAACTGAGCCTGTCGATGTTTTTATACGTAGTGACAATAAAAATAACAACAAATCCAATATGTCTGATCTCGTGAAAAATTGTCATATCACTCTACCTACAATAACAGCAAATATAATCAAGAGAATAATGTATAATGTATATTGTTTTGAAGTCCGAGTAAAACGTATCACCAAAAAATTCGTCGTTGCATGGGCTAAATCTGTGTTATTGCTTCATTGACAATGAACATTCATTCAGAATGAAGAATCGGTCAAAATTCAAAGATTTTGTACCAGACAATCGATGGGAAATACCTGAACCCCAGTGCCCACTTTACTTGAATGCCTTGTAACAACATGCATTCAGACAACACGTTAGTAATAGGAAAACTCCACAGTTACGTTATAAGCAGGATCATGATCCAACCTGCTACAATATAACGACCACCTGCAAGATGTATTCTTTCCAACATATGGCGGCACCGATCACTGTTTCTTTTAGGCGACCCTTTCTGGGGAGTGATCCTTTTTGTCCCCTGCAAAATGGACCTGATCCCAAGATAATTCAATAACAGAACATCAGACCCGCGGCACCGCACCGGGGCCCGAGCTGGAGGCATTTGGAGCAAGGAAGACGTTGGGGCATGGTACGTTTCTGTATGTTTAGTTCTGTTTTCTGAGAATGAGACGTCTTTTAAGATCATCAGAGGGGGGATATTTCATTCTCTATTTGTATTCATATCCGTAAACCGTCCAATCAAGGAATATATTTTTAAAAATTATCTAATTCTAAATTGAAATATTGTCAAATTCAAAAAATTGTATGCGTGTTATCACGTGGAAAATAAATGCTTTAAAATGTTAATTTGTTTTCCAATTTATCACATGAATCAGAACATCGTGAAGGCTTCCCTAAAATTTCCCTTCTACGATAATTATAAATAACGCTGGACAAGAAAATCATTAATCTTACTACCGTACCAGAAAAGTCATCACTAATTTGACTAATTTCAAGTATCCGAATCATTTTGTTCTGTTAGGCAAAAACAACTGCTACTGATTTCAGCATATGAGAATCTACAAATTCCGGCAACGAAAATAAGTCTCCGCAGAGGATGCTCAGCGGTATTTTACAGTTGTCATTGTAAGAAATTTGGGTATTTCATCTCAATGATGATGACATATATGTAATGCAATTTATACGTGTGATATATGCACGCTATTTCTCGAGGAATTTTAAATTCGTTTTTTTGTTCTACTATGACCCAGTATTACATCACAAATAAGAACAAATTAAATTAACTCCCATGGAACGCATAACTTGATAAATTGTTGTCCTGCAGCATTACATGAATGATGCTGTTCTCGTATTCGCAGTGCATCAGAGCCGGCCTCCAAACACTACTGCGATAGAAAGTGCGAGTCGTCTGGCTCTTACAGAGCGAGAAACAAGCGCTGTTGAGAAAAAAGTGGAAAAGTTGACGACATAAATTGCTATACAAATAATTTCCATTGATAAATATTGCAATTGGTTTCGTTGTTATGAGTGCGGGTGCAGTTAGATCGTTTTTTTTATTATTTGCAATGATTGTTTTAGATATCAGTGAGCAAATATTTAATGTATAATGGGGAATCTCAGGAACCTCTTAGAAATATTATCTGAGCTATGAGTTTCACTTAAATTATACAGGCTTGATACAGTGTATCGTTAGGAAATTAAATTCATATCATCCCCCAGAAAGTGCACAAATAATAACAGCTGCTTGGTCGATGGATCTGGAACAGTAATTGAGGTTGTTGCTTAGCCCTGGTTCCGTTCCGCCTGAAGTCATCGATACCCAACGCCACGCGCGTGTTATGACAGAAGGGGTGGGAGGTTGTCTGGCAGTCAGCAAATGTCCACCCGTGTGGTATAATTTTCACTGTGAACACCCGATAAATATTCCTTGAAGCATGTTCATGTCTCTCAGCCACACTGCAACGCGCCAACCAGACGCGTGCAGGGATGACCTCATAATGATCATGGACTAGAACCAGTGTTTAAAGTTCTCAATGTTTCGTAAAAGAGAGATGATGGGGATTGTTCACTTGACTAGACAACGCATCCGATGCCATCCCCACAGCCGAGGTCACGAAAATGGGTGGGTTGAGGGACTCTCGCTGGAGCCGGGGCATCAGACTCCGCAACTATAGGCAAGTCACTTTGATGGAGTTGGAACACCTGCGTAGAATAGTCAGTTGGATAAACTACTGCTCTAGAACTACTAGTCAAGGACTTTCTCGGCGGATATTAAGCAGGCAGACCCGAAGCAGGAACAAAAAATTTTCTCTCTCTCTTTTCGGCAACCCTATACCAGTGTACAGCCACCAGGAACAGTCACGACACAAAAATGAGCAGATTTTTCCCCACTTGTAGCTGCGACAAAACATATTCTGAAAATCGCAGTCAATGTGATCACAACACGAACAGAAACCGAAACTATTTCAGTTATTTTCCTAATATAACTGTCGAGGCCACTCATACCATCTACGAGGCCAAATTGCCACCCTGTAGCAGACCATGAACCTAATAACGAGCCAAGTAGAAGAGCTCAGGCAAAATATGACTGCAAATGCACACTGTTAGTAGGCACGTCTTTGTCACAGCGCTCACGTACGTATATATTATCTACTTCATCCAATCACGTCAACAGCGAGAGGCAGCTTGCAAGTACTGGGCTAGGAGCGTCTCAACAACAAGTATTCACATATCGGTCGAAGATGGTAGCAGGTTGAGTACATAGGTGAATGGGTGAGGGTCTTTGATAGAATCAGTAACTAGGAAGCTGGGACATGACACAGTGGGAGTGAATACAAATGAAGAACTATTAGTATGCTCTCCGGCAGGAAGAGATTTGTTCAGTGTGTTTTCCAGTTGGCGATATTAACGTGAAACATCAAGGTAGTGAGTTCAACCAGTGGACTGTGAATTGGAAAGTACTCTGTCGTCCTGGTATTACAGAGCAAACGCTTGATAACCGAGTTTATAACAGAGCCCCATAGAGGATGATCTCATCATGGTCCACGTAGTGATAGAAAACATGCAAGTTTATGCGGCTGACCAATTGTAATCCTTCAGTGCTGCTGGAGGAGTACATTTTTTTTTCTATACCATCAATGTAAAATGAGAAAATATGGCGTAGGATGGACGCCACACACAAGATTCGCGATAGGATCAAGTACATCAATTGTACTAGGAAAAAAAGCCAACAGAGGATTATGCTATTGAAATCAAACATTTTTTTGGTGAATAAGATAAATAACCTCAAACTCGAGGTAAGATAAAGTGAAAAGGAATAACAAGCCACAATGTCTACCTAATTTAATAAAAGGTCTAAATTTTCGAACAATACTATGTACCTCATCAGCGACAAAGAAAACATAAACTGTAAAAAGAAAAGGAAAATTTTTGAAAAAATATTCTCAAAAATTGAATCTTAACGCACAGTTATCAGAAAATAGGTGGGCTACAAATTCAATTAATAAACAGGGTAGAAATGCATCACAAATTTGGAGACGGGATATTGTTCATTAATGTCTAGGAGAATTAAGTAAGATGTCTCGAGTGACTGCGTCCGAAAACATACCTAAGGGAATAACGATTTCGCGAGCCAGCAGGCGAGTGAGTGAGCTGTTGAGTTTACTGTAGGAATGATTAGGCGACGAGGACAATTTTGCTTATGGAGTTTAGGTATGTCATAGAAATAGGGAAGGCTAGTGCAGTTTTTGAGAAATAGATAAAAAAACGAGAATCGGGACACAACTGAGCATGTTTTTTCAAGGAACTACGGAACGCCTTATTGACCGAATCAAGAGGATTTCTCTCGATGCGCACGTAGGAGTCTTCGTCTTGAAGCAAATCCTGGGCCTTATGAAGGTACGTTGCCCGGTCGAGGAGAACTACCTTGCCACCATTGTCAGCCGGAAAGATGACGAGATCATAGCTTCGTTTGAGATCTCGTAGGCATCTGTTCAA
>SDVV010022268.1:0-12980 GCA_016164225.1 Gammarus roeselii | reverse complement strand
GAATAACGTCATACTTCAATATTTTGGAGGAGTTAGAGGAGTCCCCTAGACAAAAGCTCTTTGCATTTAGGTTTATTTGTAAGGGGTGGACCGTTTTACTCTGATGGATACCCACATATATCATGGTTTTTAATTTTAATTAGAGCAGAGTAGAGAATTACATAGTTATTTTATTAATGTTGTATGATTTTTCCACGATAATCATAGGAATATATGTTCAAGAGGTGTAAATCCGTACTACATTTTTCTTGAATGTTGTCATTAAATGCTAGCAAGTGTTTTGTTTAACTTTTTAGACGACAATTCACTGGATGGATTGGTCCTGGTGTAGATGTGGCTTACACACTTTGGTAGTCATTTGGAGTTCATCCAAGTTCAACGTGAATTTGTAAGTTCTTTTGGATGTTGGTCCTAAGTGCCGGCACAGGTGCCGGCACCTGTGCCAGCACTATGTAGGCATATACAGGGTCGAAGCCGGCATCATGTAGACATTACAGGGTCGAAACCGGCACCATGTAGGCATATACACACATTTGTACTCATATACAGGCTCGGTTAACATCTGTTGCATTTCACCTTTGTTCTGTGATTTTCCAATAAAACTGATTCCCTTGCTTATGTTACAAGATATTTGATGTGCATCAGCTTCATGTCATGTTAGGTTAAAAGATCTAGTCATCCTAAACTAACCTAACCTATTCTAACCAAGAAGTATGTATTATCAATCGAGGATTATGCTTACGTATGATATTCAGTCATTGATCTTTATACTTCATACACATCCACTTGACTCTATATTTGATCTATTATTACTAGTTTGAATACAGTCTTCCAATTTTGATTGAGTAAAGACTCCCATTTTAGACTTTAATTGTTTGATTGTTATAGTTATTTCGTATTATTTATGAATTTCGCCACAAAATTTACATCACTTTACTTCTGTTATGTGCACCCAACCTAACCTCTCTCAACTATGAATTCTGTACTTATATTTAACTCTTCATGTTTATACACGACATTTATTTCAGGAATTTATGCTCTATACATATCCATTTGGTTTTATATTTATCTATCATTAGCAGTTCGAATACACTCTTCAAATTTTGATCTACAATTTTTCGTCCATTTTTTCGTAAGTATATTATGACAGTGTTTGAATGTTATATGTAATTCTTATTAATTATTTTTTCTTGAGATTTATGTATGAGCATCGTTTGATACCTCCCATGTATCGCTTTTCAAACTCTGTATTTGTCATAGGTAAACTGTATTATACCAAATTACTAGTCGCGGTTCGGTGATGATACAAGATGATAGTCTTGTTAAAGCTCCCACCGGTCAACCTAAACAAGAAATATGTGTTATCGTTCGAGATATTTTGTGCTGACGTATGATATTCAGTCTTTCATTTAGGATTTATACATAGAAAATATCTCCACTTGGCTCCACGTTTTGATCGCTCAGTTGCAGTTTGAATACACTCTTTCAATTTTGATTGAGTGAAGACCCCAATTTTAGGCTTTGATTTTTTTTAATGTTACAGGTAATTCTAATTAATTTAGAATTTGATACAAATTTTACATCACTTTCACCTGATTGTTATTCGTACCCACCCTAACATAACCTAACCTTTTTTAACCAAAAATTACGTATTTTTTATACAAAGTATTCATGCGTATGTATGTTATTTATTTATTGTTTATATGCGTTTCACATCTGAAGCTCTACACCCGGCTCTATATATCAGTTACACCTAGATTATTTATTTGCATGGTCACCATCTGTCTTTATCGCTTAGCAAATGTCGATCATTTTTAAGCGTAGATTGTTTGAATGTTATAAGTGATTCATATTCATCACCAGTTTCACACAAACGGACACATGGTCTCACACTGGGTTTTCTCAATTTTTTCTTCAACATCTTCTGGTACTACACCCTCGAAAGTCTAACACTTATTATTTTCATATTCAACTTCATTAGTTTTATAAACCGGACCATGACTGTTGGAGATAATGCCATAAATTATTTGTCGATTTATCTTTATTCAACTTCATTTTCTGTTAATTTAGTTCGCTCCTCCACTTTTATTCATTACGTCAAATATGAATTTTTGAATTCATTTTTTAACTCATATACACGTATATACGCTTGAACATACACATGTACAAACACATAGTCGACGTTGTGATACTGTTGAAGAAGATCGGGTACAGCTTGATTTGGACTATTCAATAATAGTGGAGGAATGGAGGTGTGTGAACTTAATTTGCAGAAAACAAACGAAGTTGAATAAATATAAAATAATTTATGACATCATCTCCAACAAAGTCATGGTCCGCGTTAGTGAGAATAATAAGTGTAAGGCGTTAGAGGTGTAGTGCCGGAAGATGTTGAAGAAAAATTTAAGAAAACCCAGCGTGAACCATTTGTCCGTTTGTGTGGAACAGGTGATAAATATGAATTAATTATAACATTCAAACAATCTACGTTTAAAAATTATCGATATTTGCTAAAAGATTTAGACAGATAGTGACCATGCAAATAAATGATCTAGGTGTAACTGATATATAGAGCCGGGTATATAATACGTGTATAATACAGTTTACCTATGACAAATACAGAGTTTGAAAAGCAATACATGGGAGGTATCGAACGACGCTCATACATAAATCTCACGGAAAAATAATTAATTGAAATTACCTAAAACATTCAAATATTGACATAATATACTATGAAAAAATGGAGGGCATTTTTTAATCAAAATTGGGAGAGCGTATCCGAACTGCTAACTATAGATGATTGTAGAGCCGAGTGGATATGTATAGAGCATAAATCACTGAAATAAATATCCTACAGAAGCCTGAAGAGTTGAATATAAGTACAGAATTCTTGGTTAAGATAGGTTAGGTTAGTTTGGGTGCGCATAACATAAGTGAAAGTGATGTAAATTTGTGGCAAAATTCAAAAAGAATACGAAATACCTATGACAATCAAACAATTAAAGCCTAAAATGGGAGTCTTTACTCAATCAAAATTGGAAGATTGTATTCAAACTGGTTATAAAAGATCAAATGAAGGGTCAAGTGGATACGTATAGAGTATAAATCAATGACTGACAATCTAACGTAAGCATAAATCTCGATTGATAATACATAATTCTTGGTCAGAATAGGTTAGGTGAGGTTCGGATGGCTAGATCTTTTTAAGCTAACAACTTTATTGGAAAATTGCAGATCAAAGGTGGAATGCTGCAGATGTTAACCGAGCCTGTATATGTGTACAAATGTGTGCATATGCCTACATGGTGCCGGTTTCGACCCTGAATATGCCTACATGGTGCCGGCTTTAACCCTGTATACGCCTAAATAGTGCCGGCAACGGTGTCAGCAAACTTGGAACAGAACCCAAACACAAAATCAAGAGGTAAAAACTACCAACATCTTGTATTTAACCTAATAAAGTTCTATTCCTCTGACCTTTCATAAGCATACTACAACAACCATAAAATAGCTGAATACGATTCTCTACTCTACCCTAACCGACATTGATTAACAATGATATACGGCGTTTCCTACCACACCCCAGAGGATATAACCTACACCAATTTCACACGTGATCCGGTTCATGAAAAAAATCGTACACTCACATATCAACCGTACCGAAAAATATCTGACATTTAAAACAAATACTGAGTTGATGCATAATAAAGAAATCATACTACGGTATCCGTTCAAATCTATAACAAATTCCTAGACCTAACTGATGCTATGCCGCTAGTACGACAAACTCAAAGCCTACTGTGTCATAACAACGAATTCTACAATGCTTCATTAGGTCACTTCTCAGCAAGTTCCCCCCCTGATATGGAACAAAATTGAGAGGCAACACCCAGTTATGGTACACTCCCTCAGACATACCATGCAACTGTTTAGTACAGCTTCTATGAACAGCTTCGAACAATGCCACATCCTGGACAGAACCAAGAATGCATACACAGGTACAGTGATCAAGAATGGGCCTGAGATGAGACTAAAAGTGTGTGGTCATAAAATCTGTGTTTCTGTTCCCTGACGACTTAAATAAATCACTACAACGATCAGCAGCTTGTCGCATAACCTCTCTAACAAGACCATGGAGCTCAAAACCAACACCCAGAAGAACTTACAAATTTACTTTGAACTTGGATGAACTCCAAATCACTACCAAAGAGTGTAAACCACCTCTACCTCAGGCCCAATCCGTCCAGTAAATTTTCTTCTAAAACGGTAAACTATACCCTTGCTAGGGTTCAATGACGAAATTCTACAGGGATGTAGTACAGATTTACACCGCTTGAACATATATTTCTATGATTATCGTGGAAAAAATCCTACAACAATAATGAAATAATTACGTAATTCTCTACTGTGCTCTTATTAACGTTACAAATCATAATATATGTGGGTATCCTTGGTAATAAAACGGTCTACTTATACAAATAAGCATAAACGCCTAGGGGACATCTCTAACTCTTCCAAAATATTGAAGTATGACGTTTTTCCTACAATAAAAATACAAGAAACTAACAACAAGACCAAGCTTGTGACTAATCGAATCTCCTATAGGTTTATTTTCCACTTCAAACTTTGAAACAGGATGTAAAAGATTCATAAAACACTGAAAAGATACACCATCTAACTAAATTACCCTGAAATAATGCCCTACATTGCAGATACAAACGTAATATATCCTAATATTCCTATATTTGTATATAATATCCAATACTTTCCATTGAAGATAAAACTCTGCCGAGAACATACCAAACTGAAGGAAATATACTAAACGGTCGAGTTATAATACACTAAGACGATCAATTCTCTACTATACCCAAAACATAAATTAAAAACATTGATGTACGAGAAAAAAAAAATCATGTAACCTACCGAACAACAAACGTGAATAAGTTGCCAAGACATGTGACTGATTTACATAACTGAAACCTATAGTAAATGATGTGGGATACTTCTACACGAACACACTGTTGTATATACAAATCTGATGGCACTTTTTCTCAATGGCACCCCACATCAGGGGCAAAATCCAATCTTCTTCAGTTAACTCAAGTAACCACGGTATATTCGTAACAGAACGTGATAAATACTTAAAAATATCAAAATTATGCAGAAACCGACCAATTATGCCTGAAATAATGTGCTACATGAACGATGCAAACTTAAAATATCCTAAAATTCCTATAACTATATGAAATACTAATTCAAAATTCCGAAAACAATACAAATTCAGCATATATCAACCGATCATTACTATGTATACATAACACAATATAATAACTTACAATAAATCCATATCGTTCAGCTACCCTCGCTATAGGGTATCCAACCGATACTCACTTTACAAAAAAAATCAAGATAAGACTACTCGAACAGTCTACATACGCTTGATAACGGTTCATTTGGAACATGCGGATACATGGTAACACCGATATATCTGGTTCGAAACTGGATAATGCTTTATGGGGCATACAGGTTCTCGCAACGAAGCTGCTACATCCCAAAAAATATATACATCGACCCGCCAACTGCTAAACTATTACACCATACAATTCACATAGATATTATATAAATATGAAATATCCAGATAGAAAAATACCGACCGTTACCCAAATCCACACATCAGGCTAGTACCAAGCAGAGCCGAACGCTCACTAAGGCTCCAAATCGAGTTATAAAACATACCTACCATACTATTCCATAAAAATATATACAATATAATGAATTACAAAAAATCCCAATCCAACCGCTAGGATCTACCAAGCAGCAGAGATGAATTGTAGTTATCGCCTGTTTATTAATGGGTTAGAGCTGACAATTATAGTTATCGCCTGTTTATTAATGGGTTAGAGCTGACAATTGTAGTTATCGCCTATTTGTTCTGTAATTTCCGTACTCCTGCTGGTTTAAAAGTGTTTTCACGTTTCTTGCGGCAGCTCGAACGCACCAAAAGAGCTTTTCATGTTGGACCGCAAGCAGGCATCAATGCCTTTCGAGTCGGTATGCGACAGGCATTGATGAATTCAAGGAGACGCTATTTCTTCTATGACCAGTATTACATATCTAAAACTATTTTTTAGGGCCCAAGGCACCTCCCGCACCCACCAGCACGGATGTGATAGTTGTCATGTCGCTTATTACTTTCACTCTGAAAATTTACAAAAAAAATGCTATGAAGAACCGGCATTTTCTTGCCATCGGGTGAACGACGGTTCAGACAGTGACCAATGCCCTGACTCGCTTTCAGAGAATCAACGAAAGCAAATTCGATGCCGCCGACCAGCTCTGAACAACGGTAGCCATTATCTCTGCGTTTTCGAGAGCATCACCAGGACCCGTAGCACCATAAAGTACGCCCTATGAAATCAAAGAAGAAGTTAGCTTCGTTGGTTTCTGGGTGCTATTCCGTGGATGGGAGAGTCTGCATGCGTGTTGAGCCACCGAATCCTGACGCTCCGAAGCCCAGAGACGCTAGGATGTTCATCACACAAAGAGCGAACTACAGAGATTTTCTGACGATGTCCTTGAAGCCACACTCGACTGCATCACCCAGAACTGTCCTTGAAATTGTGTATGACAGCCATCAACTGGAACCAGCACCAACACCTTCCTCAGCGGAAGTCAGCACTTTCCTCATTGAAGTCAGCACGTATTCTTTTTGAAGTCAGACCCTATCTCAGTATAAGTCAGCTCTTACCTCTATCGAACTCATTTCCCCTCTGCTCGAAAGAGTCGTCCCGTATCTCACTGTCTGAACTACGTTTGCTAGGGCCAGTAGTAGACCTGGTTGGTGCACCGCCACTTTACAGAAGCTGCGAGCAAGTCTGCTCAAAAGAGTCGTCCCGTATCTCACTGTCTGAACTACCAGTGCTAGGGCCAGTATTAGACCTGGCCGGTGCACCGCCACTCTACAGTAACTGAGAGCAAGTCTGCTCGAAAGAGCCGTCTCGCATCTCATTGTCTGAACTACCTGTGCTAGGTTCCTGAAATGTCCCATCAAGCGCAGCAGCTCTAGTCCGTGTTGGTCAAGAAGACTACTTTGTCGTCTGAAACTACCTCGAAACCATCAAGATCATAATTCGCCTCTTTATTTGCTATATTATTATTGCTTGGGTTACCTCTTTCGACGACAGTCTTAGACACCTTTCGCAAGTTAAATTAACTCGGGCGTTGTTATTGCTAGTCCCTGACTGGTGGGGATGGTGGCACCGCTAGAAGGTCGCCAATATACTCTCCGGATTCACGCTCCAAAATTTCAACTCTTAACCCATTGTAGGAAGTTGGAATTCTGGCCCGATATTGCGAACAGAGGCACAGTATGGGCCTCTGTCCGCAATATCGGGCCGATTGTCCAATGTTCACATCAGCGGGGCCATCGGCTAAGTTTCACATCAGCGGGTCCATCGGTTTAGTTTCACATCAGCGGGTCCATCGGTTTATGTTCACATCAGCGGGTTCATCGGCTTATGTTTACATCAGCGGGTCCATCGGCTTATGCTCACATCAGCGGGTCCATCAGCTTATGTTCACATCAGCGGGTCCATCGGCTTATGTTCACATCAGCGGGTCCATCGGCCTATGTTCACATCAGCGGGTTCTTCGGCTTATGTTCACATCAGCGGGTCCATCGACTTATGTTCACATCAGCGGTATTATCGTCATATGTCCACATCAGCCGGCCCAGTGTTCAATGTTCACACCAGCAGGCACATCAGCGGGCCAACAATCAAAGCAATACCAGGTTCACAGCTGCCTTTGGGTCAACGAATTTGCTTGGGGACAACTACAGGGTTCGCTTAGGGACAGCTACAGGGTTCGCTTAGGGAAAGCTACAGGGCTCGCTTAGGGACAGCTACAGGGTTCGCTTAGGGATAGCTACAGGGTTCGCTTAGGAGCAGCTACAGGGTTCGCTTAGGGATAGCTACAGGGTTCGCTTAGGAGCAGCTACAGGGTTCGCTTAGGGACAGCTACAGGGTTCGCTTAGGGACAGCTGCAGGGTTCGCTATGGGACAGCTACAGGGTTCGCTTAGGGAGAGCTACAGGGTTCGCTTAGTGACAGCTACAGGTTTCGCTTAGGGACAGCTACAGGGTTCGCTTAGGGACAACTATAACACTTCCAGGTTCCGCTTTCGGTTGCCCTTGTGCCGGTGGGCTCCGAGGTGGATCTCGCTTCGGCAATAGGAGGAGGGGCTCAAAACCGCTCGCGAGTGACCGCACCCACATGGTCTGCAGTTCGGCTGCATATCATAGAGCATGACTAAATCGTTTCATATACTCTACCAATGTGGAAGCAGTTATTGACTGATCGGTCGCAAAGTTGATTTTATTAAAGTAGAATCAAAGGCTATTACACTTTCAAACATTGTTTTTAACCCATAAAGTAACTAATAGTTACTTTATAGATTAAATACTCAATACTTTTTCATTAAATACAGCGAACGCGTACCTGTGCCCTGCCCTGTCGGCTCTCAGAATGGCCAAACAATCAATTGTGGGTAGTCTAACGAGCCTGCAATTAATATAGTTAATATAGTAAAGCACAGTGCAATATCCTGGGATCCAAAGCAAACACACGGAGAATTCTCGAAAATTTTGCTGTTGACTGTATGGGCGCAAAAATACCTCTTGACAACAAAATCAAAAGTCTGGGAGTGCGGCTTGATCCCAATATGACCTTCGGGCATCATGTTGCTAAGGTACTCTCCAAACTGAATGGTACACTGATGTTTCTCAGTCAAACGAAGAAGCAGCTCGACTTCGAGTCCAGACTTCTCGTAATCAATGCTCTGATATTTTCACGTTTAAACTATTGCCCCACCATTTGGGGTAAGTGCACAAAAACATTACTCTCGGACATTCAACGCAGCATAAACTTCACCGCAAAAGTAGCTCACGGTGGGAACTTTAGAAAGAGCGATCACGTGACACCAATTCTAAAGAAACTTGGGTGGCTGAACATCCAGGAACGACTTGAACTGAGCAAAGCAGTACAAGTTTTTAAAATTCAGAACAAGCTCTTCTGTTCCAACGGTATTGTGTTGACTACTCGAAAAACGGCCCATCAACAATCAACACGGAATGAAAATAACATTGACACAGAGTTCAGAATAACAGAGATTGGGGCCAAAGCTTTCACTATTTCAGGTCCAAAGAGCTTCAACAAGCTACCAGCTGACATTCAGAATTGTGCAACCGTATCCTTTTTCAAGCAGAAATGTACCACTCCATTGCTTGCCCGCAGACAGGGGCAGGCAGAGTAAACAATTGATGAAGATAAACGCAAAACTGGTAACGTAAAACTATATTTTTCAGCTCGCTCATAGCATCAACACTACCACCCTGTCAACAAAACACCAACATAACCTCACATACTGTTTCTCTAATCTTACTTGCTATTTGTCTTTGTACAAATAGTAGCTGCCAATTCAAACACGGCTGCACTGCAGCAGAATTTTGCAATTTCACCTCAGCGTGCCCTGTCCCAATTGACTTGACTTCGCAGCGTTCTGGTCCTAAAATAAATTAGCTGTGCCTTTGAGGATAATTGTTTTATACGCGATGTAGATATGTATGTTTCATCGTTCATAAGGTGTGTACCCTGTTACCGTGACACAAAAATACCACAGTGGTTGGTGAATGCATGCATTTTTTTTCTTATTTGTTGACTATGCCAGTGGTTCTCTAACTCACATAGATCCACCCATACCGTCACATTCTTTGCTATTCAATTGATTAGGCTGTGGGTCGGAATAAAGAATTCATACTAATTACTATGCAAAAGATATCAATATCAGATAGAAGCATCTTATTTCATCAGGATATAACGCACACTTCTTGTGGACCTCAAAACTACCGTTAAAGCCTTTCCGTCGTGTTACGTTTCAGAGAGCTTATTGTTCCACGAGAATTACACACCGCGCGTGCACGAGGAAACTTTTTTGTTTTGGTTATTATAATGATGATATTTTTTCTGTTTTATGTTTTTGTTCTGTCAGTGATTCTGTCTCACATAGACCCAACCATACCGTCGCATTCTTTGCAACACAATGAATTAGGCGTATAGCTAAATTGGCGATTCCCACTCTAATTAACCGTTATACAAAAGATCCGAATGTCAGATGGGAACACCTTATGTCAACGGAATACAGTGCATATATATAGTGCACAATAAAACTTAACCCTGACAGCTTTCTCGTCGTGACATGTCTCGGCAAGTCTTGTTCGTATGTTCAGCTGGGAAAGTGAAATGCCTCCCACCGCTCGCACACAGCTACAATTACTCAGTAACAGGTTCTTAACTTGTTCATTTCACCGATCTTAGACTTAATATGTATAAATTGATTGATTAAAAGAATAACATACCATCAATGTATGAATAAACGTTTTAATTTTTATTTTTTATTTATATGGTACACATTGGTTTAGCTGTATGTGTAAGATTGGATTCTTTTTAATAGTATATCGTATCATTTGGTTGCGCTTATAGCGTTGTGATGTCATTTCATTTGGGTATTTATTGCAAGTCTTTGCTCAAGCAATAAGTTGTTTTAATTTAGTGACACTTATAGCGTGGTGATAGGATTTGTGAATAGCTATTGTAAAGGGTAAGTATAATTGCATGATTTATAGTTTATTTAGTTGGCATATCCACATGAATAGTAGGTAGGTTGTATATGTATGATTTAATTATCTTTTAGTAGGATAATTTTATATCGTGGTATTTAGTATCGCAGGCACCCCTGTTATTTCAATGGGTTTGTTTTGCCGGATCATTATTTTATTTATAGTATTATTAAACGGTGTAGTTACAGTTGTAACAGGATGTCGTTGCTCGCTCGTTATCTAATTTAGGTATATTGACCAAAATACGTATAAGTGAAATTCGGAATTATGTACGTGGCTTAATAATATAGAGCAAAAGCTATAGTATTTGATTCAATCCATCCGCTTTATCCCCTTGTATTTATATATTTTCAGAGTTTCATCAGGACACAGCGTTAAGAATCAAACAGTAGGCGCAGATACGTTTACGCATTTTCAATCCGTATTTCTGTGGACAATGAAACAAGTTTTAGATTATATTTATTTCTTTATTACATATTAGGAACATTTACATCAATCTATTTACATAATTTTAAGAGCGGTTGCAAGGGGATACGTTTCACGTATTTTTCAATGCGTACGACTATGGATAATGAAAATGTTAAAGTTTATTATTTATTTATTTATTACATAGTTACATAGGAACATTTACATATAAGGAGCAGTCATTTGGAAATGTTACCACTGATCGCTATCGTAGCGGCAGATCGCTATCCTCAGTGTCATACAGAGACCTTATCTCGAGTCGCACTCTTCTTGTGACACTGCCTAATAGCCAGATTGCATCTCTACATGAAATTTTACGGCACCTTTAATCACTTGCCGCGTTGCTGGTAGGAATATTGCTATAACACATTTGGACGTGCAGTAAGGGACCCCCACGGCAGAAAAGTGAGATACGTTTTAGAAAATTGGGTGAGATAAGCTTGTTCATATAAATTAAAGTTCGTCCACGGTGTTAGGGCTTATTGAATTGGCATATCCACAAAAAATGCTGGCAGCTTGGTACATATCGATTTGGCAGTATGTACAGGATTTTATTTTTTTCAATAGTATATGGTATTGTAGTATTTATTCGATTTAGCTGTATATAGCGATTTATTTTGTGTTGAAGTCACCGTTATTATTGTATTTATTTTTTATTACATAGTTACATATTAGGAACATTTACATATAAAGAACATTTAAATCAATATATTTTCAGCTCTTTAGAAGCAATTGTAGGGGTACACGTTCACGTATTTTGAACCCGTATGACTCTGGAGAATAAAACATGCTCAAGTATTTATTTATTTATTTACATAGGAACATTTACATAGAAGGAACATTTACATACTAGGAACATTTACAGAATATAACCTGAAGACGTAGACGTACTTTCGTCATTCACCCGACTTCACATGGCAAAGACAGTCTCTTCCTTTTTACGTCTCTTCCATGTTAAATCCATTTGTACATCGACATCATCATCACCCAAGGCACATCGCTTCCTCTTATTAGCAACGGTAGGTTCAACTTTCATGGATATTTTGGGAATATCTGGATGCCCATTGGCAAGAGTTGTGCACCCATCAACATAGTACCGATACATTTCGAGCTTACTGAGACCATTTTTTAATATTGCGTACAGTTTGAAGCTGGCCTGCTTGTGCGCGAATGGTGTGTATGGTCTTAAAGTGTATGTATGTTTCCTTGTTATAGATGTCTCTGTATTGTTCATGTCTGATTTTGGCTTGTGTCAGGTCATTGACACCTTTTGCAGCTGATTTTGTGACGTCGGACTCGAGCAACATACTGTAACACTTTGTCTGCAAACAAATTGTTTCACTCGGGAAATCGTTGGCTGTTTTGCTTTTCAGTAGTCCCAGCTGTCTTTTCTTTGATTCATCATACATGGGATGATTTTTTGGGGTAGTTAGAGAAGTCCATGTATTCAGCCAGAGGAGCTTTACGTATTATCGCCTCAATGTCGGCCACACCTTTGAAGTGGAGCAGCAACGAGTAGGTATCCGAGTTGATGAACGAGACGTTGTCACCGTATTTGGGTTTCAGTGTTCCACAAAAGAAGCTGTAGACTTTTGTTTTAGCTTCTGTTTGGAGCTGATGAGATATATATTTATATATCTACGATACCTTAAGTAACCAAGTGCAATTTCAATTGCACAGAATTTTATCGTATTTTTAATGCTAGGCATACTGTATTGCAATTCATTGTATGTCACGTTGCATAACTGCAAATTTCATTGCTAGGCATTCGAGTTGAATTTAGGATATTGCAAACAAACATTTTTAAGCTATACTTTTATTTATAATATTTTATATATATA
>SDVV010022267.1:0-12980 GCA_016164225.1 Gammarus roeselii | reverse complement strand
CCTCGATTCTGGGCTGCGCTATTCTCGTGTTGCTCACCAAAGTTGACCCTAACACTGGGCCTCGATTCTGGGCTGCGCTATTCTCGTGTTGCTCACCAAAGTTGACCCTAACACTGGGCCTCGATTCTGGGCTGCGCTATTCTTGTGTTGCTCACCAGAGTTGACCCTAACACTGGGCCTCGATTCTGGGCTGTGCTATTCTCGTGTTGCTCACCAAAGTTGACCCTAACACTGGGCCTCGATTCTGGGCTGCGCTATTCTCGTGTTGCTCACCAGAGTTGACCCTAACACTGGGCCTCGATTCTGGGCTGCGCTATTCTCGTGTTGCTCACCAGAGTTGATCCTAACTTAGACATTACATCTCGCAGCTCATTTATCTTCTTACACGTCCAACAACAGCAATCTTTCAATGCTACCAACTTCACCAGTGTTTGACTCATCAACAAATGAGCTGCCAAGGAGCAAAGCAGTCAGCAAGTCGGTGCGCATGTCTACATCTCTGTGTTTTAAGACAGCCCTCCACCACCATTTTCCTTGTGTGCATTTATCATCAGCGAAATTTTGAATCGTCAATCGAAAACTATTGAATTGCACTTCTACAAGAGGATAACCGCCGATAATTCAAATTTGCGTGGGACGATATTGACGGATAATGATTGCAATGAGAGAAGCTGGATTGCAGAGCCACGATTACATGCAGACTGTCGTCCAATGCATTCTGTATAAGCTGTTTGCCTCAGTGTTGGTGAAGAACTTGCCTCTACCCACTCCCCTGCCCTACCCTCCACGTCCGTTACTCTGTCGCAAACAAAAGATAACATCTCGTTATAAAGTGATGCAGCGATCCCTCACTTCAGTTTATCTATAGATTTAGTTGGGTTCCATTTGCGTTTTTATTTTTTGTAATCAAAAATGAGCGCTTGGAAAACACTATTTTGAATTTAGAAAACATGTGTTGTCAATTTTGTATTTCAAGTGTGATGTGTGCCCCTTCAATGGAAAATACTGCACCTTTGCGTTGATGTTGTGATGATTAGGAATGAATCCCATAGGAAACCTGTATTTCCTGTTTGTTCTGTGACACTATTCTAAGGTGTTATTCGTATTAGGATTCGCAACATAGTCAAATAAAACTGGTTTTCTATAACAAAATCATAAAAAACATGTATTAGGTGATGCCATTACATTGTATTCTGACGTGTATACGCTAGGTATTTCTTGCTTATAATAATTATGAGACGCTCGGTAGTGCCACTTGGCATCTTGTGGCTTAGAATCATACTAAAGTTTTAAAAAATGTTCATTAACTGAAATTTATACATTTTTTTCCACATCTTCTGATACTTCGCCGTTCATGTCTTGTACAAAATTGTAGCTTAGAATCATGCAATTATTTCCACAACATTAGGAGGCAGAAGGGATTTGCTACGGTTTAGTTACTTTACACTGTCATTCAACTCAATCCAGCAGAGGAAATAAACATTGCGTCGCTACCGCGCATCCGACTCGCATATGTATTATTTCCATTTCCGAATCGTCGACAAATCACTCTGTTCAACGCTGATATTTATAGCATGTGGCAACACACCATCAGTGGATTTACATAAGGAGTTTTTTATTTTGTGCCCGGGAATGTGTTACCCGTTTCACGCACAAACTACTCGTTATATATAAACAGCTAGACAAAACTTCCAGTTGAAAAAAAAAACTCTGGTTAACTTAAACTTAGTTACGGTCTCATCCCTAGGTAGACTCACTTAATCGCATAACAGAAAGAGTCACCCGCAAAAAATACATCATTAGGTCCTCTTAAAATATAAATCCTACCACCCCCATCCAATTAAAGTTATTACATTCATATCTGCTGTTCACAGGAAACAACGGAAATAGACCAAGAGCTAACGGTCCATTTTCCCACAGGTACTCTCTCTGCCAGTCCACCATGGTTCATGTTGAGCAATAATGTGGCATTTGCTACCAATCGTAAGCCTCCGAATCAATGTTTTGCGATAGTTCTTGTTCCTCTGCCAGAAATTTGTGCGAAAGTCCCCAAATGGGGCATCCGAGGCAGCGCGCTGTAAACATTGTCAAAAGGCGGATAAAATCAAACACCTGAAAACACAATTCAGTCGTGCCTCAAACAGCTCATCCAATACTGAAACAGTCGACAAGGATACTCGATTGATTGTATGTATAGACATACAGCCGTTTCCCCCTAGTTAGGAGGGTGGCTAAGTTAGGCTGTCACAGAGGAGGGAGGTGCCCAATCTACCCGCCACAAGACCGTCGTGTCCATGCCGAGTCTCGAACTCGCGACATGCAGCACCAGAGGCTGACACTGCAGTCGGACACGCTAACCACTCGACCACGGCGATTGATAGCTGTTGAATTAAATGTGAAATCGTGCAGAAACCATTTAACGAATTCAAAGATATGATCAAGAGCAAATAATAGTAGTCAAATAAGCTGCCAGACCACATTAAATCAAGTAAAAGAATTTCAAATTCACCTAGACTCTGGATTAGACAAGAAGCTTACAGCTCTAGACACAGAAACAAACGACCGCATCAAATCGATAGAAAACTCAGTCAAAGATAGAGACGTACTGTATTCAACTGCAGTAAGCAGGAGGCAGCCACGCAGTGCAAATGCGTCAAACGTGAGGCGTACCCAACATGAGTCACTGTTTTGATGTGTGGTCCGATACAATGGACTATCTGAATACAGAGGAAATAAATGTGGTAGGTGATTACAATGTCACCTCCTTCAAATTAGATAGGCAAAAATCGAGAGGTCAACTGAAAATGCTCGGTAAAACCAACGAGAAAATTCACGAGATTGAAGGTATAATCGAAAAGAAAACGATAACATCTTCTACACGGATACACGGGTGAGGTATGAAACCACCATAAAAAAATGAAGTGATCACACGCGAACATCCATGTCTATGCAATCTGCCCCCTCCGAACCAAAGTTGGGACAAGTTAAGCAAGATGAAATATCTTAAAAAGAAATGCATAGAAGCTTCATGAAATTTACCAACTACCCGCTCAGAGGTCTCTTGAAGTCAAGGTAAATGATATCACCTTCGAGCGGTTAGTAAGTAAATTGCACAGCAGCGGTATTAGAGGTGATCTTAATAACTGGATATCATTTTCGCTCACTGACGGAGGGCAGCGACTTGTACGCAACGGAGCTTCCTTCCTTTGGGGTAATGTTAAAAGTGGCGTGCCTCAAAGATCGTAAAAATGATGGACGATGATGGGCTAACCCCACCCTAAATGACGGTCACTTACCCAACATAAGGCAAATATTTAAATTAGGCAATCAACAATGTCGTTCGCATATTTCCCCTGTCTAGATTTAAACGTTTCTGAACTTTAGAGTGTATGAATAAGTTGTTGAAGATGGTGTTTTTTAAGGTATTTAAGCTGTATATGAAACATTAAATTATCCAAAAATGACCGTGACGAAAGACTGTGTTACATCCGAATATACTGTGGCGTAAAGAGAATCGACCACAGAGCTTGTTTGTTGGTCGACACTTCTCGCTTGTGCGTCCGTTAACAATGCTTCTGGGAATAAAGAATCGGATATTGTAATTTCTGAAAACTTATGTACAGCCAATCATTGAACGAGTCTGAAGCATGTTCTGAGTTGTGGTCGATGTTGCCATAGTCAGTTAGCCTCACTAACACATTACGTACAGCTAATCATTGAACCAGTCAGAGCATGTTCTGAGTTGTGGTCGTTGTTACCATAGTCAATTATCATAACTCACACATTACGTACAGCCAATCATTGAACTAGTCCGAGCATGTTCTGAGTTGTGGTCGTTGTGGCCATCTTCAGTAAATTTCACGTACAAGAGGGATACGTTCAGGTGATAATCAGTCATGAACGGGGTATCAAACAAATTTACTATTCAATGCATCCATGCACACCATTCACACTATAAATGAATATGAATTGCAACTTGCAGTATTTTATTCCTCATAAGTTAAATTGAGTTTTTGCTACTGGCCCTGACCTCGGCCGAGCCGCTCTGTCTCTGTTGAGGGACGTGGGAATATTCCTGCAGGATCGACGTCGCGCCGTTACTCAGAAATTGCATCGACAGTTGGCCCGTTGGTGTTGGCATAGGGCCGAACGTTCTCTGACGTATCTGGTGTCATTGGTAGGAACGTTCTCTGATTAATCTTGTGTTATCAGGAAAAGCGTTCTCGAATGTATCTTGCATTATCGGGCAGAACTTTCTCTGCTGTATCTTGTGTTATCGGGCGGAGAGTCCTCTAATGTATCTTTCATTATCGGGCAGAACGTTTTATGATGTTCCTTGTGTTATCGGGCTGAACGTTCTCTAATGTATGTTATGTCTAGAATAGTGGGTAATTTGTAGCAGGATTTGGCAGTGAACTACATAACTTGATATGGAATGCTACTCGTGTATATTTGTCTCATTGACCAAACAGATATGATAAATGTTCTTATATATAAAATTGGGGGATATGATTTACCTAAATTTATGTTGTAACTAAATATTGGTTCTATTCATTTAAACAATTCGAAAATCATTAAATAAGTTATTATACCAACACTTTGTATATATAATACTGTACACTGTATTTTATTATTTTATATTAACACAATCTAACACGGCCGAGACCAGAAATAGTATCTTCTCCATTACGAACTAATAACTCATCTACTTGACACTCATATAATTTCCAAGCTCTCAAATTCTGCAATATTACTTTATCATGAAGTTTAGTGATTCTAATTTATTTATCTGCAAATGTGACTAAATTTCTTGCAACCTACCTCAGAACTGTGATAATGGGGCCTGCAGCTGACCATCCGTACAAATCCATTCGTTGCAGGGAGAGGTTCTCGCTCGCAGCGCAGTCAGGCATGCGCCTTTGCGTATAGGTTTATTCAACGGACTCTTCCTATCTACGTGTGAGAGTATTAGCATCCACTCTTCAACAGGACATTCCTAATATATCAGAACTGAAATACAGTCCACGTATGCAATAAAGCATCAACGGGAATGACGAAATGATAATGTAGTGTTTGGTCTAGGGTATGAGATGCGTTTTTCAACTTTTTAACAAACTCAATTGCTCTCAGTTTATTGTTCAATAGTATCCCTGTCGAATGCAAATAGAAAACTTATTCATAGTGTTCCCTGAAACATTTGTGACCTACCTGGAAGGGTAGCGCCTTCACTTCAGAACAGTGTTCCTATGCCGTCTAATTGTTTGGACGACAAAAGCATCAATAATGCAAACGAGAGATATTTATGTAACACTCCGAATAAAAAAAGGTCCATTCAGTCTGCTGTCTTCCGCAGACTGGACGTTCTGGCTAATGCAAAAAATTCAGAAAATAAAATGATAAATCTCACGTCGCGATTGAATTTGATAATTACCGTAGCGCTCCGGAATTAATTCTGCTCGACGATGGATCGACAAACTGCTCGCCCAAATCCCATCCCAGTGTCAACGCAGAGGTTCTATTGAGAACTGTGAGTCGTTAAATTAAAAACTACTCATGTATAGGCAACAATTGTCACATTATTAAATATGTAGTAGTTCAAAAACTGCTCTCACTCCCCCTCCCCACCAAATCCACAAATTTCATCCCGCATCCAACATTCGCAGCAGACTTACTAGCTTCATTCCCCCACCCATCAGCTGCCCGAGATTCGCTCATTTCATCCTTTAACCCATCAGCTGCACCTTATTCATCCATCAGGCTGGCCGTACCCGTATTGTTAGCTGAAATAATTAAGTCATACGAGTATGTAATGGGAAAGGGTCATGCATATGACTCTCCATGTCTTTATTTGTATGTGTGTGGAAATCTCCTCAAGGAAAGGGATGGGCAACGTCTACAATATAATAAAAATTGTTACCGTTCTTCCAGAAACTTTGCTTCCTGAGAGAACAGTCTTTGACTCGAAACTTGTGTTAAGTTAAGTGGTTCCACAGAGGTGCTTCTGACCGGGATTGAAGGCAAACAAGAAGATGGCATCAAAGGGGTCCGGCACTGTAGTATGAGTTTAGGAGGTGGGGCGGAGACCACTAGTCGGAAGGATACTTTTGGCTGTGGTATGATCTGGCTTACACAGAGCCAATTATGCTGTGATGATTGAGTCGAGTGAAGGGAAACATTTATAAGTGGTATCATGGAGTTTCAGTAAAATGATTCTAAATGATCAACCCGTAAAACACTTTAATGTACTCAACAAAAAACAATTACCTGCAGGATTCTGATCGTTGTTTCGTTGAGTAGTTGCATGGTCGGCTCGTTATCAACGACAATGAAGTAACGGCTCGTTATCAACGACCATGAAGTGACGGCTCGTTTTCAAAAAAAAAAAATCGCCTCGTTATCAACGACAATGAAGTGACGGCTCGTTTTCAAAGAAAATAACATTTCGGCTCGTTATCAACGACAATGAAGTGGCGGCTCGTTATCAACGACAAAAAAGTGACAACTTGTTATCAACGACTGTAAAGGAGCGGCTTATTATCAACGGCAATAAAGTGGCGGCACGCTTTTAATGACAAAAAAGTGGCGTTTTGTTATCAACGACAACAAAATAGAGGGTTGTTGTCAACGATAATAAAGTGGCGATTTATTTCAATGGCACTAAAGTGGCATTTCGTTATCAACGACTATAAAACCGCGTCTTGTTATCAACGACAACAAAGTGGCGGTTCGTTATTAACGACACTAAAGTGTCGGTTTGTTATCAACGAAAGTACCAAGTGAAACTGTGGGATGACTGATTTTCTAGTGATATTATACTGTACATCTCCAGAAACCTTATATCTTGACTTGCAGCTTCCCATTCAAGTTTCCCAGAAATCGTTGATAATTTTCCCACGCACTTTTTAATGGCGCGAATTCCAGTTGTTTACGTTATTGATAGTAACAGCATGCACTGGGTGACTGATACATGTAGGGAAGTACAGACCAATGTCAATTGCTGCTGCTGCATCAAAGATACTAGCATTGGTTATTCAGAATATGCGTGACGTGTGTCTGAGAACAACACCCAGCCAATTTGGGTTCAAACCTCAGCATGGGACTGAAATAACTAGCTTTACGTTGATGCAAATGATTAATTACTTGGTCCGTGGGTGCTCACCTATGTACCTCTGTTTTTTTAGTCTAAAACAACATTTAATAGTGTAAATCATTGGACACTGTTAAAAAACTTATTGAAAAGGGGTGCGAATTTTACCTTGTTAAGCTACTAAGGTTTTTATACCAGCAGCATGAATGTGTAATACGATGGCAAAGTTCATTATAAAGAGCGTTTCGTACAACTTATGGGATTAGGCAAGGAGGCCTAGTCGCACCTCTCCTTTTCAATGTGTATCTAGACAGCTCACATGATCGGCTATCTCATGACTGTGTTGGGTGTCACGTTGACGGCTGCTTCATTAACGCGATTAACTATGCAGACGACATGGTCATGCTGTCCCCTCATGTCGATGTTCTTTTGTTGATGCTAAATATATGTGAAACTTAGGCCGTGGAACTAGACATAGAGTACAATACTAGTAAATCAGTGTGTATGCTAGTGAAACATAGGCCGTGAAACTAGACATCGAATACAATACTAGTAAATCAGTGTGTATGCGAGTGAAACACAGGCTGTGAAACTAGACATCGACTACAATACTAGTAAATCAGCGTGTATGCTAGTGAAACTTGGGCCGTGAAACTAGACATCGAGTACAATACTAGTAAATCAGTGTGTATGCGAGTGAAACTTAGGCCGTGAAACTAGACATCGAGTACAATACTAGTAAATCAGTGTGTATGCTAGTGAAACTTAGGCCGTGAAACTAGACATCGAGTACAATACTAGTAAATCAGTGTGTATTCTAGTGAAACTTAGGGCGTGAAACTAGACATCGAATACAATACCAGTAAATCAGTGTGTATGCGAGTGAAACAGAGGCTGTGAAACTAGACATCGGCTACAACACTAGTAAATCAGTGTGTATGCTAGTGTAACTTAGGCCGTGAAACTTGACATCGAGTACAATACTAGTAAATCAGTGTGTATGCTAGTGATACGCCCCAACAAGAGGTTCCAGTAATGAACGATGAGTGCACTCAATGGGACCTCGCTGGAGAATGTTGGCAGTTTCCCTTACTTGGGGTATTTAGTAACAAATAACCGGTGGGACCACGCTCTCATCTCTGAACAATCAGGAATTGAAATGCTGGAAACCGATGTTTGAAAAATATCAACTTATGCACAACGGATGTTATGCTGTAGCTTTTAAAGTGTAGTGTTGTCTTATCTACTGTAACTCATTGTCTTCTAAATACTCGCAGCTTGCTGCTACTTGCAGCACGCTGCGGGTCGCATACAATGACATATTCAGGAGACTGGTTGGTGTCCCAAGATGAACGAGTGCAAGCCTAGTGTTGGCAGAATATGAAATTGATTGCCAGAAAGTACGAGAAATTCAAGTGAAGTGTGTACAGACTTCTGGAATAAATTGTAAAATCAAATAATCCTTTCCTGGAGCCAGTGTGTAACAGTGAGGGATGCGAACAATCCTCATTATAAGGCACCGAGTTAGAATACTGCAGGTGTAGGAAGATCCCGATATCAATTTGAATAATGTTCATTTCCTGACTGCGCATCCAAATGATGGACTCACTGTATGCGAATGGACGTCAGGTTGGATGCGACCTCGAATATGGTCACAAATAGGTGGCTTTGGAACTAACTTCTCCAACATTTTTGTTTGTCTTCAACCACACGTGGGAAAGAGACTTTAAAGATATTTTGGTCCTGCTTGTCTCAAATTTAACCTATGCATTGTTGTCGTATTTTCACTTTATATTTGTCTCCCTTCGTGATATTCTGGCGCGTAATTTGGATGTATTTTTTAGGAATGTTTGTCAAACTTATTTCTTTTGCAACCAAACCAATGAGTTCTGAAATAAAAATTATTATATTTTTTTATGATGATTATTATTATTTTTATTATTAATTTTTTTTTATAATGATTATTATTATTTTTATTTTTATTATTATTATTTTTTTTTTGCGTCAAGTTAATCAGTATCAGGCTCCCCAAAAATTACATAAAATGACTAGCGTAACTCATAGCGGCCGCTTACCCACCTCAACCTACCACCCCCTCTCACCCCCCCTTGTAGTACGATAACCGGCGATCCCACTCGGCCTGTACCCTCGCACTTGATTGGTGGAGGATCGGGCGAGGGGATCCACGGCACTGGTTTGCTAGAGAAATGACATTTCAGAAGAAGAAAGTTTCTGGAACATATTAACCCTGAAAGGGTGCTTTGTCTGAACGAAGATAATTCCACATTCTGTGAGTACTTTTAATTATATTCTATCTTTTAATTTCCTATTATAGTGAAGCACTGTGAAGCTAGCACGTATGATTTTTTAACTGGAAATGGTCGAATTTTGGGAGGAAAAATGTTAACCATTATTTCGACATCGATCGAATTTCACCAATCGATGAGATTTACCTCATTCCATCACCTGTAATTAATATTGGTTCATCAACGTAATTGTTCGAAAAGCTTACAGCATAAAGTTTGCTTCGTCTCTGATGAATTAGTAGGATACAACAAATTCGTTCGCACTCCTGCCAATTGAAGCGATAAAACGACAGCGCTTGAGTCGCTCCGACCAAAAAGAAGATAGCGAATGTTTCTTCTCATTGGGAGCCCTTCGTTCCCTTATGTCCGCACCCTCTTCTCCATTTTAACATTGGTATAACTAATGGGGTAGGGTAAGTTATGTTCAACATGAGTAGCATTCCTCATTGACCCCATCAGAGCGACTATCATCAACTGAGAGAGAAAATTATGATAACTGAATAAATGGCGCGCTCTGTTGCATGACGAGGCAAATAACAGCGCCATGCCCACCAAACAAGTGAATGCTATGATGGACATTGGACTGTCTTTTACATCGTCATAGAAGGGTTACCACAGCGTGACATGGTCATTGAATGGTTTTAGTAAATACTCATCTTAATACAGTTAACCATATGAAGTTTAACACCGAAATTAAGGATTACCTAATTTGGGAAATGATGAGTTCTTGTTAATGACATCCATCTTGGAGACAAGTTACGAGGAAATGAATCACAACCTGAAAGCAAGACCAATAACAGACCAATAACTTACAAGACCAATAACTTACATGCTGCACGTAACTGCACGTATGCTGCATGTGACGGCACGTATGTTGCACGTTACTGCACGTTTGCTGCACGTGGCAGCACGTATACTGCACGTGACTGCACGTATGATGCATGTGCCTGCACGTTTGCTGCTTGCGACCGCGTATGCTGCACGTGACGGCACGTATGCTGCATGTCACTGCACGTATGCTGCACGTGACTGCATGTGTACTGCACGTGACTGCACGTATGCTGCACGTGACGGCCCGTATGCTGCACGTGACTGCACGCATGATGCACGTGACTGCACGTATGCTGCATATGACTTCACGCATGCTGCGTGCGACTGCACGCATGCTGCACGTGACTGCACGTATGCTGCATGTGACTGCACGTATGCTGCACGTGACTGCACGTATGCTGCACGTGACTGCACGTATGCTGCACGTGACTGCGCATAAGCTTTATGTGACTGCACGCATGTTGCACGTGACTGCACGTATGTTGCATGTGACTGCACGTAAGCTGCACGTATGCTGCATGTGACGGCACGCATACTGCATGTGACAGCAGGTATGCTGATGACCGCATATTATTTGTGTACGGAAAAATACTGAGCACGCCGTTGGTTTCTTCACCAAACAAAGTTATATTGCATCTTGGGGCATCTCTCGCTGGAATGGCTAAAATGTTTGAGCGTCAATAATAACTTTGAAGGTTAAAAGTGGTAGAGCCGCAAACAGTCAACTGGGATCGAATAGTAATCAACGACAATATGAAGAACTTTACCATATTTGCAATCCACTAGAAGTTTTCCATCATGTTGATATTTGAAGCAATGAAGGATGTCACTCGCAAATTGCCTCGAATAATGAGTGCAAATCGCAAGATTTTAGTTTTGATTTTCTGTAGCCTGTAGTTAGTGTTTGTCCCCTCTAAGTACGAAAGGTAGGGAAATATCTTTCAATTGATTAGCAGCCTTTTAAAGAAAACTCATTTTGCTTGCCAGTTCAATAATTTGGGCCTCATATGGTAAGCAGTTGAAATTCTTTGCAACCCCATCATAGGCCTCAACATGCATGAGTGCAAGAAGGGGGAGCCCAGCGTTCGCGCTGAAATTATTCCCGCACACGCGCACCATCGCCACTTCACTTCACCTCACTGTCATGGCCGGACACTGTCATAACCGCTAAAAATCTTCCATCCCACGTGCTTTCTACCTAACGATAATTCAGCCCACACGCATTTTCCACCACTTTAAAATCTGCCACTGTCGTATCTGTCACTGTCATTTCACCGAAACATGCTTACCAACGTAACAGTTATCACTTCAATAAAAATAAACTAAAAAACGACATTACGTACCCTACAAAAATACGTATGTTTGCCCCGCGGGTTAGAAATACGTACCTTTGCTCCGCGGGTTAGAAACACGTACCCTAGGTTAGGTTGGGCAGGAAAAGTTTCATTAAAGTGATAACCGGTAAAATGGTATGACTGGTGGCTGATTCTGACGTGGGCTGACACAGATTTTCGCCAGAATGTCACTGGCAGATATGACAGAGACTGGTGTGACTGAGCAACGCTATGAATGTTCGCTGTTAAAAAATGGTACCGTAGGTAGGTAGTCGGAACAACTTGGGGCTGATAAGGCAGTTGGCGGAGAGTATAGGGGTTGATCTGACGTTAGCTATAAAAGAATTTAGCGCCAGGGATAGCGACCCCCAGAAGGGCGGTTAGTACAGAAAGGGAGCTAAGTAAGTGCAGGAGCGGTGGTAAGTGCAGGAGCGGTGGTTAGTGTATATGTTGGAGTAACTGTATGAGGGACGGTATGCACAAAAGAGGTGCTAACTGCAAACGGTGCGGTAAGGGCAGGATGGGTGGTTAGTGAAGCAGGAGCCGTAAGGGCATGGCAGGAGGAGCGGTAAAAGCAGGAGAAGTGATCAGTGAAAGAGGGACGGTAAGGGCAGGACGAGTGGTCAGAGAAGGAGTGGCGGTAAGGACAGGAGGGATGGTCAGTGAACTAGGGGCGTTAAGGGAAGGAGGAATGGTCAGTGAATCAGGTACGGTAAGGGCAGGAGAGGTGGTCAGTGAAGTAGTGGCTTTAAGGGCGGATGGGTGGTCAGGGTAGGTGAAGCGGTAAGGGCAAGAGGGGTGGTCAGTAAGAAGGGGTAACTGCCGGGGATGGGGGGGGGTAAGTGCGGGGAAATAACTCGAAGTTCAAAGTTTAATAATCTGTTTATCGCAAGTTAAAATGACATAGGATACCAAAGAAACATGACAAACAAATGCATCGTTACACTGCTTGCTTATGCGTTGGAATACTTGCTTCTGCGTTGGGATACTTGCTTCTGCATTGGAATACTTGCTACTGCGTGTCACTGCTCACTGCTGCGGTACACAGCTCGTGGATGAGTTCCATTGCTCGCTGCGGCATTACAATGCTCACTGCAAGTTATACACTGCTCAGCAAAGCGAACCACTGCTCGCTGCAGCGATTCACTACTCACTGTAGCGTTACACTGCACACTGAAACCTCACTCTGCTAACAGAAGTGTTTCATTGCTCCCTGCAGCGTCACACTGCTCGCTGCAGCGTCACACTGCTCGCTGCAGCGTCACACTGCTCGCTGCAGCGTCACACTAATCGCTGCAGCGTCATACTGCTTGCTGCAGCGACACACTGCTCGCTGCAGCGTCACACTGCTCGCTGCAGCGTCACACTGCTCGCTGCAGCGTCACACTGCTCGCTGCAGCGTCACACTGCTCGCTGCAGCGT